>PVJI01019444.1:0-31006 GCA_004026765.1 Micronycteris hirsuta | reverse complement strand
ATTCCTTTGTAGGTAACTGTCTCTTTTTCTCTTGCTGCTTGTAAGATTCTTTCCTTATTCTTGACCTTGGGTAATGTAATTATGATGTGCCTTGGTGTGTTCCTCTTTGGGTCCCGCTTCTTTGGGGTTCTCTGAGCTTCTTGGATTTCCAGGAAGCCTATTTCCGTTGCCAGATTTGGGAAGTTCTCGTTCATTATCTGTTCAAGAATACGTTCAATTTCTTGGTGTTCCTCTTGTCCTTCTGGCAGCCCTATGATCTGGATATTGGGTCATTTACAAATGTCTCTGAGGTTCCTGAGACCCTCCTCATTTTTTTGAATTCTTGTTTCTTCCTTCTGGTCCACTCCATTGGTTTGAGATCCAACCTCCTTTTTTATCCTGTTGGTTCCCTGTAAATCTTCCTCCATTATCCTTATCGTATTCTTCATCTGTTCAACTATTTGCGTCCACCTATCTTCCAGTGTTGTTAGCATTTTGATTACAAGCATTTTAAACTGCGCATCTGATAGGTTGACTATGTCGTCATCCGTTAGTTGTAATTTGTTCTCGGATCTTTCATTTTGGCCATTTTCATTCTTTTTATCTCGGTGCACTTGTCGGCTCGCAGGTGACTGCAACCTGGGTCGCTTTTTGGATGACGTTGCCTCTGGGGGCGGGGCCTGGGAGGAAGCAATGGCGACCTCCGATCACCGCAGGCTCCTGTCACTCCTCCGCTCCCCAGTTCCCCACCGCCTTTTCTGCCAGACTCGGTTCTGCTGGCTCAGCCCTGGCCTCTCTCTGGCACCATCGCCGGCTTGCGGGATTCACCTGTTGTTCGGGGCCACGCCCTGGTCAGGCACTGGCGGCATGAGTCCCTCCGTGAAAACTGCCTCTCACTCTGTTCCTTCGCCCGGTTCTGCCCTGCTTACCGGCCTGGATGTTCATCTTCTCCTACCTCCTGGGTGTCGTACTTCCCTTCAGTTTGATTCTGTCCGTTCTGGTTGTTTAATTTTTCGCTACTGCGTTCGTTGTTTAGACACTCTGGATGTGCGGGCGGCGAGTGCGTCCACCTACGCCGCCATCTTGGCGGAAGTCCCCATTTCTTCAAATCTTGATGGCCCTTCCAAACTTCAAAGTTTGTGTTTCTGTGATTACTAACTAGGTGACTATGAGGAAACATTGGTTGTTTTTTTTTAATATGTTCAAAGTATAAATAAATTTATGAGTTCTAATAAATAAATTATGAGTTCTTCTAAATAAATTATGAGTTCTAATATTAAAGACTCTCTGAGCTAAAAACAGTGTAGCCACAGAAATGGAGTTGTATGCCACATACATTTTAGCTGATAAGGATGGGAACCCTGTGCCCACAAGAGAAGGTAACCACTTACAGTAAGAAAAACCAACCTGCTTACACATCTTTTTTTCTGCACAACCTTGGGAATCTATATTCAGTTCCAGGAAAACAAAATTCTCAATTTGTTAAAGGAATATCTGTCACCTGAAAGCATTAAAATAGAACTGTATCTCATAAATATAAATATATGCTCAAGAACCACCAGATCCCTGAGAAAATCAACAGCATGAAAAAGAACTAACACTAGGGGAAATAGAGTGTGCAAAGAAGCCTGGAGGAAACTCCAAAATAGTCATTGGTATTCTCAGAGAGATGAGAGGCCATCATAAGAAAAAATTAGTAGGAAAAAGTGATCACAATTATTGGACAATAAAAACAATTGTTATTCCCAACTCCACAAATATATCTCAGTACTTGAGTTTAATTACATAATAGAAGTAAGTGAAGATTAAATAGGTGACCTGGATGGGTTCTTCTGTAATAGAGTACAAAATAAAAATATAATAAATTATGAGAAAAAGTTTAAAAGATAAGAAAGATAGATGAGTGCACTGAAAGTCCAGCGGAAGTTATGTGGGAAAAGGTGTATCATATATATGTAATTGAAATTTTTGATAAGGATAAACTTATTTAAGTGTCAAAGAATAAATGAAGGAAGAAAGAAGAGGGAAGGAAGGAAGGACGGGAAGGAAGGAAGGAAAGAAAGAAAAAAGGAAAGAAAAAAAGAAAGAAGGAAGGAAGGAAAGAAAAAGAAGGGGGAAGGATGGAGGGAGGGAATGAGGAACTAGAGCAAAACAGGTTACCTACAAAAACATTTGAGCAGACTAGCCTATGACTGTATATATGCAAGAAATTCATACAGTAATATCTTTTAAAAACATAGAATTCAAATACAGAACCAAACCATCACATAATTTTGAAGGCAGAAAAGAAGATATTTTTCAATTGCAAAGATTCTGAAAGTTGACCTCTCATAGAATTCATGCCAAGGAATTACTATACAATGTACTTCACTAGAAAGATTAGTAAACAAAAAATAAAAAGTAAAAAGCTGGAAAAAAAGCCATGATAGAATTCAAGAATTCTAAAGTACATTCTTTAGAATACTAAAAAATTTAGGCTAGCCAGTTGTTGTTTTTTTTTAATAATTTTTATTGTTATTCTATTATAGTAGTCCCAATTTTTCCCCCTTTGCCCTCCTCTGCCCATCTCAACCCCCACTCCTGCAGTCATTTTTCACACTGTTGTCTATGTCCGTGGGTCATTCATACATGTTCTTTGATTAGTCCCTTCCCCTTCTTTCAACAATTATCCCTCTTCTTCCTCCCCCTGTCAGTCTGTTCCATGTTTACGTGCCTGTGGTTCTATTTGGTTCGTTAGTTTATTTTGATTCCTCTTATAGGTGAGATCATATGGTATTTGTCTTTCACCAGCTGGCTTATTTTGCTCAGCATAATATTCTCCAGTTCCATCCATGCTGTCACAAAAGGTAGGAACTCCTTATTTCTTTCTGCTCTATAGTATTCCATTGTGTAAATGTACCAGTTTTTTTTATCCATTCATTTACTGATGGGAATTTAGGCTGTTTCCAGCACTTGGCTATTGTATATAGCACTGATATGAACACAGGGGTGCGTAAGTTCTTTTGAATTGGTGATACAGGATTCTTAGGATACATTCCCATCAGTGGAATCTCTGGGCCAAAAGGCAGTTACACTTTTAGTTTTTTGAGGAAATTCCGTACTGTTTTCCACAGTGGCTGTACCAGTCTGCATTCTTACCAACAATGTTCCCTTTTCTCCACATCCTCGCTAGCACTGTCGTTTGTCGATTTATTAATGATAGCTATTCTTATAGGTGTGAGGTGATATCTCTTCATGGTTTTAATTTGCATCTCTCTGATGGCTAATGATGTTGAGCATTTTTTCATATGTCCATGGGTCATCTGTATGTCACTTTTGGAGAAGTGTCTATTCAGGTCCTTTTCCCATTTTTTGATTGGATTGTTTGTGTTCCTGGTGTTGAGTCATATGAGTTCTTTATATATTTTGGAGATCAAACCCTTGTCCAATGTATCATTGGCAAACATGTTCTCCCATATGGTCAGTTCCCTTTTCATTTTGATGACGGTTTCTTTAGCCATGCAGAAGCTTTTTAGTTTGATGTAGTCCCATTTATTCTTTCCTTTATTTCCCCTGCCCTAGGAGATATATTGACAAATATATTGCTACATGGGATATCTGAATTTTCCCAATGTTTTCCTCTAGGACCTCTACAGTGTCACAACTTATATTTAAGTCCCTTATCCATTTTGAGTTTATTCTTCTGTATGGTATAAGTTGGTGGTCTAGTTTCTTTCTTTCTTTTTTTTTTTTTTTTGCATGTAGCTGTCCAGTTCTCTCAACACCATTTATTGAAGAGGATATTTTTGCTCCATTGTATGCTCCTGCACCCTTTGTCAAATATTAATTGACCCTAGAGAGATGGGTTTATTTCTGGGCTCTCTATTAATGTACCATTGATCCATGTGTCTGTTCTTATGCCAGTATCAGACTGATTTGATTACAGTGGCCTTATAGTAGTTTGATATTAGGTTTTATGACCCCTCCTACTTTGTTCTTCTTTCTCAAGATTGCTGAGGCTATTCAGGGTCTCTTTTGGTTCCATATAAATTTTTGAAATATTTTTTCTAGACCTGTGAAATATGCCATTGGTGTTTTAATAGAACTTGCACTGAATGTATACATTGCTTTGGGTAGTATGGATATTTAATTATGTTAATTCTTCCAATCCATGAACACAGTATATGCTTGCATTTATTTGTATCTTCCTTAATTTCTTTCTTCAGTGTTCTATGGCTTCCTGAGTACAGGTCTTTTACCTCCTTTGTTAAATTTATTCCTAAGTACTTTATTTTTCTTGTTGCTATAGTAAGTGGGGTGTTTTTCCTAGTTTCTCTTTCTAATATTTCATTGTTGGTGTACACAAATGCCCTTGATTTCTGAATATTGACTTTGCATCCTGTTATTTGCCAAATTCACTTATTAGGTCGAGTAGTTTTTTGGTGGAAACTATAGGGTTTTCTATGTACATGATCATGTCATCTGTGAATAATGAGTTTTACTTCCTCCTTTCCAATTTGAATGCGTTTTAATTCTTTTTCTTGTCTGCTCACTGTGACTAAAACTCCCAGTACTATATTAAATATGAGTGGTGAAAGCAGATACCCTTGTCTTGTCCCTGATCTTAAGGGGAAAGCTTTTAATTTTTGCCCCTTGAGTATAACGTTGGCTGTAGGTTTCTTGTATATGGCTTTTATTATGTTGAGGTATCCTCCCCCTATTCCCGCTTTGCTAAGTGTTTTCATCATAAATGAGTGCTGAATTTTATCAAATGCTTTTTCAGCATCTATTGATATGATCATGTGGTTTTTGTCCTTGATTCTGTTTATGTGGTGTATTACATTTATTGATTTGTGAATATTGTGCCATCCTTCCATCCCTGGGATAAATCCCACATGATCATGGGGTATGATCTTTTTAATGTATTACTGAATCTGGACTGCCAATATTTTGTTGAGGATCTTAGCATCTATGTTCATCAAAGATATTGGGCTATAGTTTTCTTTTTTTGTTGTGTCTTTACCTGGTTTTGGAATTATACTGGTTGCATAAAAAAAGTTTGGGAGCCTTCCCTCTTATTGAATTTTTTGGAAGAGTTTGAGAATAGGAGTTAGTTCTTCCTTAAATGTTTGGTGAAATTCACCTGTGAAGCCATCTGGTCCAGGGCTTTTGTGTCCCAGGAGTTCTTTGATTGCTGCTTCAATTTCACTAGTTGTTATCGGTTTCTTCAGGCTTTCTGCTTCTTCCTGATTCAGTTTTGGAAGATTGTATGTTTCTAGAAATTTGTCCATTTCACCCAGGTTGTCTAATTTCTTGGCATATAGTTCATAGTTCATAGAAAAGGAGCAAGGAATGGAAAACCCGTTTGAAAAAATAAACACAGAAAACTTTCTTAACTTGTAGAGGGAAAAAGTTGCACAAGTTAAGGAATCACAGAGAGTCCCAATCTGGATGAACCCAAAGAGGACTACTCCAAGACACATCATAATTAAAATGGCAAATTTTAAAGACAAAGAGAATCTTAAAGGCAGCAAGGGAGAAACGGGGAGATACAAGGGAGCTCTGATAGAGCCTATATGCAGGTCATAGTTCATAGTAAATTTCTTATAACCCTTTGTATTTCTATGGTATCAGTTGTAACTTCTCCTCTTTCATTTCTGATTTTATTTATTTGGGTCCTCTCTCTTTGTTTCTTGATGAGTCTGGTTAAAGGCTTGTCAATTTTCTTTATCTTTTCCAAGAACAAGCTCCTGGATTTATTGATCCTTTGAATTGGTCTTTTAGTCTCTATGCTATTTAATTTTGCTCTGATCTTATTTCCTTCCTTCTACTTGCTCTGAGCTTTGTTTGTTGTTGTTCCTCTAGTTCTTGTAGATGTAGGATTAGGGTGTTTATTTGAGAGTTTTCTGTCTTCTTTAGGTAGGCCTGTATTGCTATGAACTTTCCTCCCAGGACCGCCTTCCCTGTGTCCCATAGGTTTTGGGTTGTTGCGTGTTCATTTTCATTTGTTTCCAGATACTTTTTTATTTCTTCCTTGATCTCACTGTTGATTCATTCATTATTTAATAACATGTTATTTAATCTCCATATACTTGAATGTTTTTGAGTTTGTCCTTGAGGTTGGTTTCTAGTTTCAATCTATTGTGATCTGAGCACATGCTTGATATGATTTCAATTTTCTTGAATTTGTTGAGTCTTGTTTTATATCCTACCATGTGGTCTATCTTTGAAAACGCTCCATGTGCATTTGAAAAGAATGTATATTTTGCTTCTTTGGGGTGAAAGTTTCTGTACATATCAATTAAGTCCATTTGATCTAGAGTACCACTCAGTGCCACAATCTCCTTGTTGATTCTTTGTTTGAAAGATCTATCCATTGTTGACAATGGGGTGTTGAAATTCCCTACGATGACTGTGTTGTTGCCAATATCTCTCTTGAAGACCTCCAAGATTTTCTTTGTATATTTAGGTGCTCCTATGTTTGGTGCATATATTATTATAAGGGTTGTATCGTCCTGTTGGATTACTCCCTTAAGTATTATATAGTGACCTTCTTTGTCACTTTTTATGGATTTTGTTTTGAAGCCTATTTTGTCTGATATAAGTTTTGCTACTCCAGCTTTCTTTTTGTGTCCATTGGCTTGGAATATTTTTTTTTCCCATCCCTTCACTTTCAACCTGTATAGATCTTTTGTTCTGAGATGGATTTCTTGTAGACAGCATATATGCAGGTCGTGTTTTCTTATCCATTCAGCTTCCCTATGTCTTTTGATTGGTGATTTAATCCATTTACATTTTACATTATTATTGATAGGTACTTATTTGTTGCCATTTTTACTGTATCTATGTTCCTCTCTTTGTCTCTCTCTCTCCTTTTTATAGCAGTCCCTTTAGCATCTCTTGCAGTGCTGGATTTGTGGAGATGTACTCTTTTAGCATTCCTTTGCTTGGGAAACACTTTATTTCACCTTCCATTTTAAATGACAGCTTTGCTGGATAGAGTAGTCTTAGTTATAGGTCCTTGCCTTTCGTTACTTGGAATATTTTGTGCCATACCCTTCTGGCTTGTAGTGTTTCTGTTGAGAAATCAGGTGATAGCTTTATCAGAGCTCCCTTGTATGTTAATAGCTGTTTCTCCTTTGCTGCCTTTAAAATTCTCTTTGTCTTTAAAATTTGCCATTTTAATTATGATGTGTCTTGGAGTAGGCCTCTTGGGGTTCATCTGGATTGGGACCCTCTGTGCTTCCTGAACTTGTGAAACTTTTTCCCTCTACCAGTTAAGAAAGTTTTCTGTCTTTATTTTTTCAAACAGGTTTTCTATTCCTTGCTCCTTTTCTTCTGATATTCCTATGATGTGAATGTTGTTATGTCTCATGTTGTCCTGAAGATCCCTTAAACTATCCTCATTCTTTTTGAGTCGTTTTTTTTTATTTTTTTCATTTTGTTGTTCTGACTGGGTATTTCTTTCTACCTTGCCTCCCAGCTCTCTGATTTGGTCCTCTGCTTCATCTAGCCTGCTTTTATTTCCTTCTACTGTATTTTTCATTTCAAATATTGTAGTCTTCATTTCTTCCTGGTTTAGTCATAGTTTCTGTCACTTTTCATGCTGCTATAGTTCCTTGTAGTTCTCACTGAGTTCCTTGAGCATCCTAATAACCATTATTTTGAATTTTATGTCTGATAGATTACTTGCCTCAGTTTCATTTAGCTTTCTCTGGCAACTCCTCCTTTCCTTTCAATTGGGGGTTCTTTGTCTCCCTATTTTAGGTGACTCTTTGTTTCTATATATCAGGTTCCTCTGCTTTGCCTGCCTATTTATGTAGGTTGGTCTTCTGTGATAGGAGTCCTGTGGGACTCAGTGGTGCAGTCTCTTTGATCTCTCAATCTGGGTACTCTAGGGTTTTCCCTTATTCAGTTTATATGGGCTCTCTTTTTGTACTAGGGTATTGATTATTGATGGCTCATTTCTTGTTGAGTTCTCCCTTCTGGCTGGCTGACTGGGAGCCACAACCCCTGCCATGTCTTGTATGCTGCTGTACAGGTGTTGGTTAACAAAGCAATACTATCCAGAAAACCAAACCCATGCCCGCAAAAGTACCCCCTCACCAGATCAGCAATATCAACAGCAATATTTCCAGCAACTGAGGAAAGATTAATAAAGGAGGCAAGAGATTAAGAATATTATAAGGTAGGGAAAGGGAACATGAGATGACTAAAGGAGAGAGAAATTATTTTGGGTGGGAAGAGGGAGGAGAAATAACAAGTAGGGAATAGAAACAAGGTGAAGAGAGGGAGAAAATAAAATTTAAAATGTAAGTAACACAGGGAAAAGGGATGGGAAAATGGAGTAAGAAAAGAGTATATTATGAAATTTGAAATATAATTTAAAAAGTAGTGAACCAAAGGGGACAAAATTGCAGAAAAACCATAAGGTCAATAACAATGAGAGCTGAGAAACAATTAATAAAGTGGGAAAGAGAATAAGAATATTATCCAAAAGAGAAAAGAGAATATAAGATATCTACGATAAAGGAAAATGATTTTGAGAGGATAGAGGGAGGAGAAATAATGAGAGTAAGGAATAGAATCCAGGCTAAGAAAGGGAAAAGTTAAAATTCCAAACTCAAATAAACATGGGAAGGAGGAAGGCAAAATGAAATAAAACAGGGGAGAGTAACCTATGAGATTTGAAATTTTAAAAAAAGTGAACAAGCAGGAATACATTTGAAGAGCAATAATCGTAATATCCACACCAAACAAGCCACAACTTACAAAGTTGGAAAGAAAATAAGAGTATTATAAGAAGGGGGAAAAGAATGAGAGCTGACTAAAGGAAGGAAGAATGAGTTTGGGGAGAATAGAGGGAGGGGAAATAGTAAGAGTAAGAAATAGGAACAAAGCATAATGTGGGGGAAAATAAGACTTAAAATGAAAATAAGAAAAGGCAGGAAGAAGGCAAAATGGAGTAAGACGAGGGAGGGGTACAATGTGAGATCTGAAATAAAATAAAAAATAACATAACACCTAAGTAAAAAGAATAAATAAAAGACAAAGAACAGTGATTTAGTTGGAATATAATTGATGCAAAAGATCTTAAAAGGCTATGTGAAAGAAAAAAATAATGCAAATTCTGAAGAGGAACGAGCTGGAATTTGTCTCAGCAGGGTTTAGTGTTTGTCTTCCAGCTTCTTGGATCCACCTCTGGTTTCTTATCAGCTCAAGGTCCCAGGGTGGGTCATCCAACTTCTGGCAACACCACCTGTATCACTTTCACCTGCCTCTTCAGGGGGCTTCTACTGCAATCGGGAGGGTGGGGCCTCTGGGTCTCCCTTGGGAGGCATTGTTCAGTCTTCTGGAAAAGTTGTAGGTGTGTTCCCCCTACCGCTGTACCACCCATCATGGTCTGTCCCAGCTTATTTCCAATAATGTATAGTTTCTGCTGAATTAGCTGTCTGTTTCAAGGTGGGGGTGGGAGAGCGGTGGCATGCAATCTGTGTGAGAGTCAGTTCTTTCCTGCTTGGTGTTGATGGTGGCTCTGTGTGTTAGCTGAGGCTGGGCGGGGCCCTGATATCCCTTGTTGCACCAATTTCTGATCTCCCTGCTTTGCTGGCCTCAGTGGAATAGGGCCCTCAGAGCCAATGTATTTTGTTTCCCTGAGAGAAGTTCAAAATGAGCCCTTTAGACATTCTGCTTTCTGTCTTTGTCTTGTGGATATGCACTCTGCAGGGAGTTCTTGAGCCTCTCCTGCTTTTGATCCTGCTGGAGGTTAGGCATTGTATGCATCCTTCCTTTGCCAGAGGTTTGATCTCCCCCAGGGAAGTGGCTCTATCTGGCTGTAAATAATCTCAGGTGCTCCACTCCCACCCATCCAGTTCCCAGTCCACTACCCCCACAGCAGACACAGTCCTGGACTCTCCACTCCGTGCAGCGTTCGGCCTGCTAGCTGCACTGTGCTGGGGCTAAGAAGTCCACTCACTGTGCACCTTTCTGATTTCTCTGCCAACCTGCACTCAGTGGGTTTGCACCCTCAATCCTTTCCCCTTGCTGGCAGGGCAGATGCACATGGGGTCCCTGCCCAGCACACCTCTGCTCCCCTTTTAGAAAGTCTCTCTGGCCATCCCCACTGCAGCACTGAGTCACTACCCAGCTTTCCTCACACACCACCTCCCCGCAAAGCCAAAAGTCTCTCACAGTAATTTCTAGCCGCAGCCTGCCTCCTGTGCCCAACCTGGGTGCAGACAGACTGTCTCTCTCTGGCACTCTCCCAGTTGGCGTTTGCCACTGCAGGTATGGGGGTGCTGCTCACTGTGTGCGTGTGTAGCCTGGATTTCCCTGACTTTGTCTATCCAAGTCACTCCTGGCCTGGGTCTGGGGGTTCTCTGCCCTGGGAGGGGAGGGAGCTGCAGAGCTGTGATTTCTGACTAGGCTCTCCATGGCTACAAGTGCCACAAGCAGGGTATTTCCCTTCAACCTATACAATCTCCTTACTGCCCATTGTGAAGTGTCTTCTGTACTCCTTGGCTTCAAAACTTCATGTCAGCTAAGATTCCACTGAATGATCAGTTTATTTTTCAGATCAGCCAAGTATCCAAGCTGGGTACAAGAGCAAGTGGACTCAGCTTCCACCTACTTGGCTGCCATCTTGTCTTCTCCTAAGAGTAGGTAGTTTTAAGTGAGGGAGGAGAGACATCATTTCTTTTACTGAGGTAAAATTTATGTAGAGTAAAATGTACAGATCTTAAGTAAATAATTCAATGAGTTTTGGAAAATGTTTCCTTGTGTTCCCTTTAGTCAATCCCTAACTTCCCTAGGCAACCACTCTTCTGATTTCTACAACTCAGATGAGTTTTGCCTATCCTTGAAATTCTCATAAATGAAATCAAACATTGATACCTGACTTCCTTCAGTCAACTTTGAATGGGACTTATTCATGTTTGGCATGCATCGATATTATTCATTCATTCCTTTTTTTAAAATGCTATGTAGTGTTCCATTTGAGAATACCATATTTTTAAATTTATGGCCACGTTCCTGTGGGTGGATATGATACTCATTTCCAATTTAGGATTATGATGAGTAATGACACTATGAGTGTTATGCACAAGTCCTTCATGTTTGAAGTTGGTGGGTCATAGGACAGGTGAACGTTTAACTTTTTTGAAAAGTGCCACATTCATTCATGACAAAAACTCTCAACGAACTGGGTACAGAGGGCATGTGCCTCAATGTAGTAAAGGGCAAGTAGGACAGATGCACAGCTGTCACACTCTGGTGAAAACCTAACACCTTTCCTCTAATACCAAGAAAACATGAAGATGCCCACTCTGGCCACTTTTACGCAATACAGTATTGGAAGTCCTAACGAGGGCAATCAGACAAGAAAATAAATAAAGTCACTCAAATAAAAAATTAAGTAAAACTGTCTCTATTTGCAGAAGACATGATGGTATGTGGAGAAAACCCTAGAGACTCCATCGAAAAGCCTGTTAGAACTCATAAATAAATTTAGTAAAGTTGCAGGGTACAAAATCAATATAAAAAATCATTTGCACTTCTATATATTAACAGCAAACTATCAGAAAGAGAACAAATATTAAATCCAATTTATAACTGCATCAAAAAGAATAAAATACCTAGGAATAAATTTAATCAAGGAGGTTAAAGATACGTACAATGAAAGCTATAAACATTTATGAAAGAAATTGAAGAAAACATAAATGGAAAGATAGTCTGTGCTCTTGGAAAAAAACTAGAAAAAGAAGAAAAGAGATATTCAACTTCCCTTATAATTAATCAAATAAAAATGAAAACAACAACAAAAACCTCAAGATCAAAAATACTAACACGGAAGTGAATAAGGGGCTCCCAGTCAAGATGGCAGAGTAGGTAACACTGTACTGGCATCCTCTCATGACCACATCAAATTACAACTAAACTACAGAACAAACATCACTGAGAACCACTTGAAGTCTAGCTGAACATAAGTCCTACAACTATGGATATACAGAAGAAGCCATTTCAAGACTGGTAGGAGTCCTGGCTGGTGTGGCTCAGTGGATTGAGCACTGGCCTGTGAACCAAGGGGTTGCCAGTTCGATTCCCAGTTAGGTACATGCCTGGGTGCAAGCCAGGTCCCCTGGTGGGGGGTGTGAGAGAGGCAACCACACGTTGATGTTTCTCTCCCTCTCTTTCTCCCTCCCTTCCCCACTGTCTAAAATCTTTAAAAAATAGAAGGGGTGAAGAGATGGAATGAGCTGGACCCCATACCCGCATGTGGCAGTTAAAACTCAGAGGGGTATCTCAGCTCTAGAGGTTAGCCGTAAAAGAAGAGGGGTCTCAGCCCTCACTAGGTCCCCCAGCCCAGGGTTCCAGTGCCACGAAGAGAAGTTCTCATAACTTCTGATTGTGAAAACCAGTGGGCATTGTGGCTGAATGAGATGGAAGGCTTCTGGAGACCCAAGCATTCTCTTAAAGGACCCACACTTACACTTACTCTCACTCACTCTGAACTCCAGCTCTGGGCAGCAGCTTGAAAACTGCCAGGGACAAATGGGGAGGAACTAAAACAAAGTTGTCTGGCTTCAGGGCAAGGACAGAAGGGGCAGCTTTCTCCCAGACAGAAGTGCTGGCAGAAGCCATTGTCCCTTTGCTGAGCCCCCCTCTCACCCTCTGCAGGTAGAGGCCAGTGCCATATCTGAGTCTCCAACCTGGCTAACGCTGTACCACACCCTGGTGACTGAGACCCTGCCCCACCCAAATTTTGGGTTCACCCAAGCTGTTTCCAAGGCCTTCTCCACACAAATGGCCTATCTTGGCTCATGCTGCAAACTTTCTTAAAATCTCTCAAAGGTTCACAAACACACCAAAAGCAGCATCTGGCTTTGTGCCTTTTGCTAAGTGGCCCCAGGCCTGACACTAGCTACAGATGGCCTTGGTTTGTAGCTTGGCCTCTTCCCAACATAAGTAGCAGCTATCAGTAGTTCACTTTGTAGTTCATGCCAGGTGGCCCCAGAGAGGGCCCAGGCAGCAGCTAATCTTGACCTGAACCTCCTGGTAGGCCCAAAAGCCTGTGCACCAGTGCTTAGCTTCAGACCATGCAGGAGCACCATCCGACCACCTCCACAAATAACACGCTCAAAGTGCAGACTCCTCAGGCAACAGATCTCCACTGCAGTGAGTCCTTCTCTGTGGAGTCTGCCCCTTCACAGTAGCTCCTCCACTGTAGTTGTGGCCAGTCCTCATAGTCAATCGGCCTGGGGGTCAGTTCCTCCCACTGAGATGCCAATAGCAATCAAGTCTCAACTACAACAGAGGGGTACACAAATCCACATGGGGGGTGCACCTTGAGCACTTGGCTCAGATTACTGAGGAGGCTCCCCATTGGGCCCTACAGGACACCTACTACATAAGGCCACTGAACTAAGATGAGGAAATATAGCAGATCTATCTAATACATAGAAACATAGAGAGGCAACCAAAATGGGGAGACATACAAATATGTCCCAAATGAAAGAACAGGAGAAATCTCCAAACAAAAAAGATACAACTAAATGAAATAAAGACAAGCAAACTACCAGATACAGAGTTCAAAACAATAGTTAGAAGGATGCTCAAGGAACTTAGTGAGAACTTAACTAGCACACAAAAAGACCCAGAAACCATAAAAAAGAGTCAGTCAGAAATGAAAAATATAATAGCTGAAAAGAAGAATACACTAAAAGAAATGAACAGTAGATTAGATGAAGCAGAGCATCAAATCAGCAATTTGGAACTAAGTAGCAGAAAACACCCAATCAGAATAGCAAAAACATCTTTAAAGAATTGAGACACATTTTAAGGGACCTCTGGGACAACATCAAGTATAACAATATCCACCTCATAGTGGTACCAGAAGGAGAAAAGAGAAAGCAAGGGATTGAGAACCCATTTGAAGAAATAATGACTGAAAACTTCCCTAACTTGGTGAAGGAAAAACACACAAGTCCAGGAAGAGTCCCAAACAAGATGGACCCTAAGAGGACCACAGCAAGATACATCATAATTAAAATATCAAAGGTTAAGAACAAAGAGAGAATCTTAAAAGCAGCAAGAGAAAGACAGTTGGTTATCCACAAGGGAGCTTCCATAAGACTGTCAGCTGATTTCTCAACAGAAACATTTCAGGTCAGAAGAGACTGGCACAAAATATTAAAAGCAAAGAAAAACAAGGACCTACAACCAAGTTGCCCAGCAAAGATATCATTTAGAATTGAAGGACATATAAACATCTTCCCAGACAAGAAAAAGCTAAAGTAGTTCATCACCACAAAACCAGTATTATAAGAAATGTCTTCTTTAAGAAAAGGAAATAAAAAATAAGAATAATAAAATGGCAGTAACCATATACCTATCAACAATTACTTTAAATGCAAATGGTTTAAATGTTCCAATTAAAAGGTATACAGTGGTGGAAGGGGTGGCAAAACAAGACCTATCATATGTGTCTACAAGAGACTCACTTCAGATTAAAAGACACACACTGACTGAAATTGAAGAGATAGAAAATGATATTTCATGAAAATGGAAACAGAGAAAAGCTGGTGTACCAATACTTATAACAGACAAAATAGACTTTAAAACAAAGGCTATAAAAGAGACAAAGAAGGACCTAGCAATTCCACTTCTGAGTATTTATCCAAAACACTAAATTGAAAAGATATATACATCCATATGTTCATTGCAGCATTACATACAATAGCCAAGACAGGGAAGCAACCTAAGTGTCCGTCAATATTGAATGGATAAAGAAATGGTGCATGTATACAATGAAATAGGACTCAACCATTAAAAAGAATGAAATCTTACCATCTGCAATAATGTGGGTGAACCTAGAATGTATTGCACTGAGTAAACAAAGTCAGAGAAAAAACAAATGCCACTAAGATTTAACTTATATGTAGAATCTAAAAAACAAAATAAATGAATGAGTAGATGAAAAACAGACTCATAGAGAACATTTTACCAGATGATAGGATGCTTGGGGAACTGGGTGAAAAAAGTGAAGATATTAAGAAGTACAAATTAGTAGTTACAGAATAGTCATGGGGATGTTAAATACAGCATAGGGAATGTAGTCAAATAATATTGTAATGACTACGTATGGTGTCAGATGGGTGCTAGGTTTACTGGGGTCATCGCTTCATAAGTTATATAGACATCTAATCCCTGGGTTGTACACATGAAACTAATATAATACTGTAGGCCAACTGTAATTAAAACTGAAAAGTGATTATTTTTTAAATTTATTTTTATTTTGTAGTTGTCATCCAAGGAAATGTTTATTGATTTTAGAGAGAGAGGAAGGTAGAGGGTTGGCAGAGAGAAAAGAAAGGGGCGGGGAGAGGAGAGGAGAGGAGAAAAGAGAAGAGAAGAGAAGAGAAGAGAAGAGAAGAGAAGAGAAGAGAAGAGAAGAGAAGAGAAGAGAAGAATCGGTTGCCTTCCATATGTGCCGCAACCAGGGATCAAACTCACAACCTAGGTGTGTGCTCTGACTGAGGCTTGAACCCATAACACATTGGTATATGGGATGATGCTACAACCAACTTAGCCACCTGGCCAGGGAAAAAACTAAAAAATTATTTTAAAAAATGTTTTGTGTAATTAACTTTATAGTCCAGGTGTGTTCTTTGGAGAAATCAGAGAGTAGATGTTCAAATTATGTTCAATTATTTTTGTTAAAAAAGAGAAAGAGAGAGGAAAAAAAAACAATGCCTTTGATGTGCTCATTGGTAGAATGGATACAACTGAGAAAAGAAATACTGAGCTTGAGGATATGTCAACAGAAACTACCTGAACACAAAAGAGAAGAGTGAAAAACTAGAACAGAATATCCAAGAACTGTGGGACAAATACAAAACATATAACAAACACTAATGGAAATACTATAAGGAAAAAAAAAAAAAAAAGGTAAAAAAGAACTATTTGAAACAATAATGACTGAGAATCTCCCCTAAATCAAAGTCAAACACCAAATCACAGGCTAAGAAGTTCCGAGAATACCAACAGTGCATTTGATTACGTATGTTTTGTGTATGCTTATGTATTGCTTATGTATAACCTCAATTAATCACACCAAAAAATACAAGGGTTGAGGGGGAAAATTAGGAATATTTTTTTTTTATACGAAACTTGTAGTACCCAAGAAGCAGTATAGTGTTATTCAAAAGTGGACTTGTATTAGTGGTAATTGTACATTGCAAACTCTACGGTGACCACTAAAAAAGTCTTAAAAGAAGTATAATTGGTAAGTTAAGAAAGAAAATTGAATTTTAAATGGTCAATTAAACCCACAAAAAACAGAACAAGGGTGGAGGACAAAAATAAGGATAGAGAACAAGGGCAACACATAAAAAACAGTAACAAATATGGTAGACATTAATCAAACTATATCAATAATCACTTTGAACATCAATGATCTAAATGCACCAGTTAATAAACAGAGGTTCTCAGGGTTGATAAAAAAAAGACCCAACTATAAGATGTCTATAAGTAATCTTTAAATATAAGGACACATCAAGACACATATAGATTAAAAGTAAACAAATGGAACAAGATAAACCATGCTAACGCTAATCAAAAGCAAGAGGAGCTACATGAACCCCCGACAGAGCAGACTTCAGAGCAAGGAGTTACCACGGACAAACAGGGGCATCAGATGAAGACAAAGGGATGAATTCTCTAAGAAGACACGACAACCCTTCATAACATCAAAAAGCATTAAGACAAAAATTGATCTGCAAGGAGAAATAGATGAAGCCACTATTACAGTTGGAGATTTCGACATCCTTGTAATAGAAACGAACAGACAAGGCAGGCAGAAAATCAGTAAGGACATAGTTGAACTCAACAGCACCATCAATCAACTGGTTATAATCGACATCCTTAAACTACTTCATCCAATAATAGCCAAACATCATTCTTCTCAAACTCACCAGGATTATTCACCAAGACAGACCACATTCCAGGCCATGAAACATAACAAATTTGAAAGAATGAAAATCATACATGCTCTCAGACAACAGAAAAGGAGCTGGAAAAATAGCGGTGTGGCATGTGGATATTGGGGGAGGCTGTGCATATGTGGGGGAGGGGTGTATCAGAACTCTGTTCTTTTTGCTCAATTTTGCTGTGAACCTAAAACTGCTATAAAAAAAATAAAATTTAAAAAGTAGAGGAAAAGGTGCTGGCTAGTAAGCTCAGTTGGTTAGAGTGTCAACCCGGTACACCAAGGCTGCAGGTTTGATCCTTGGTCAGGGCACATACAAGAATCAACCAATGAATGCATAAATAAATGGAACAACAAATTAATGTAAATTAAAGTAATAGAAACATTACCAATGAAAATGTAGGTGTTACAGTAAAACCAATATTTGTAAAGTGTCAGGCGTTATAAAGAACATTAGCCAAAAAGACTTTCTGAACCTTCTAAAAATGACTCTAACATTATAAAAACATATTTATATCAAGCATGTCTGTCATTAGTCCAGAAATGGTGTCATTTAAGCAAAGTAAGCAAAGAAACAGAGGTAGTGCCAGATTCTGATAAAGAATACAATGATAGAATTGTCTTATAATTTGAAACACTTGGATTAGAAAGCCTGTTAGAATATAATGTATTCAATATACTGGAGTCAAAATCACCGAACAATTTAATTTTACAAGTTTCGTGGAAAATGAAGTGCAATTTTAAATTCTTTAACTGTTTCCAGAAAACATTTCTCTCTCCTCACAAAAGAAGCCTAATATAACCTCATCTTTAAGCTCTAAAATGATTTTAAAGCAAAAATAAAAAGATAAATAATCATTGTAAAGCCTTAAGTTAACTCAGTTTTACAAAAATTCTGGTGGCACCCTCATTTCATCTGTAATGCTGCTTTTCAATCCCCTGAAAAACCTCTTCAAAAAGATAAAGGCTTACTATAGGAAGGAAGCAATCTTCTCTTCTAAAATACAAGATCTCTTAGCGTCCATTATCTCCACCTTCCACTGAACTGCAATTTGGCCCTGAGGACTGTCGTGAAGTCTGTTGACTTCAGCATAAGTAGGCCGTTTCAGAACAGAAAGACTTGGATCTAATAAAAAGGTGATCCATGGCTGAACTTTGTCTTCAAAAAAGAAAAACAGAGAGACAGAGAAGGAGGGGGAGAGGCACAAGGAGGGGGACAGAGGGAGAGAGATATGAGGTGTGTGCCCTGGCGCACACACAGGCGCGGTCTGCAAAAACTCCCCAATGCGCAGTTTCTAAGGCTTTGAACAGGACCTTCACTGCAGGATTTCTCAGATAACTGAGGAGTTGCTGCCACCTCATGGAGAAATTAAAGATCTCATTTAGAAATATCATTCTGCAATCACACATTTACACCTGCCTTTTCTCTTCTTTTGAACTACTACAAAGAAAATAACCACCAATATTTCTTATAGAAAATGCCCTTTCTTCTTGGTATATAATTGTCCTTTAGAAGTAACTAATTCAGTTTTGATTCCCATAATATTATATAGCACATGCATAGGAAAGGATGAAATAGAGTCTCACTTTATTATTACTTAGATTTAGATACACCATCACGCAGACTGTCCCCCAAACATGACTGCAGAGACCTAGTCAGACATGACAGGCTACTCATATTACATCTGTAATAGCTCAATTTCAAAATTAAGAATAGCAAAATTGAAGTTGATCTTGATGCTGCATGTCCACCATTCCTGTAACGTTCTGACTAAAAATAATCTTTTACTTTTTGTACTACTGCCTTTCCAATTTCAGCTACTATCTCAAGCCATGTGATCCTAGCAGCAGAAATGGGCAAGCACAAAGGCTGAAATACAATGAATTCACTTCCAAGGAGCGTTTGTATCTTAATGGCAAACAAAACAATGTGCCACTCTCTGCAAAAGGCAAATATTCAATAGCATGGATTTTGATCCAGAAAAAAATAACCTCAAAGTTTAAATGTAATTTCTTTTATTGTCTGTCTTGTCCCACTAGAATGTAAATTCCATAGAAGTAGGGAACTTGGCTATCTGGTTCTAGGTTGTAGACAAAATATTTTTGTGAATGAGAAAATTAACATTGGTTTATACAGTGATAACCACTAGCAGCTGTATCTTCACTGCATTTCCATGTTTATGAAAACATTCGATGCCAACCATCAACAAAATAAGATTGGTTTTCTTTTAAGTTTAAATCAGAGAGGATCTAAAATTCAATAAAGCTTTAGAAACTGCTGAATTTACTTCCATCTCTGTTTTCATATACTGATATAGCAACTGTAATACTTATCCTTTGAGTCAAGACCCATTTTTGAAAAAATACCTTTCCCCCCTACCTTTATTGAGGTATAATTGACAAATAAAAGTGTACGATATTTAAAGTGAACATTGTATACACATACATTGTGAAAGAATTCCTTCCATTTAGTTAACTGACACATCTAAGATGTAATTTATACAACGGTATTTATCACTGGAGCTTGAAATGGGATTTCCATTTAAATCATTTGCAATGACGTGAGTGAATTTTGGTATTTCCACAGCCGTCCCCCGTGAATGCTTCAGCCAGGCCCTCTTCTCCATCAAATGTGTGTTTTTGTGTTTACCTTCCACGGACCCCACTCCAGCCCTCAATCAGACCTCAATTCAATTTGAAAACAAAACTGAATTCCTGTAGTTTGCATATTCTTCAACTTTTTCCAAAGTTGGAACAGAAAATCAAAAGATAATTCTGCTTTTAATTTTATCACCAAGCCTGGTTTATATAGAAATTAAAGAAATCTCTAAAAACAAACTTACACACATGCACAACATAATTTCAACAGGTGTTCATCCTATTATTCTTTATAACATACCTGCATTATCTATGTTCTTTTAAAAAGATGAAAAACATCAATCAAAAACAACAGAATACATGATGGCAACCTTATCATCAGATTAAGCAAAATTCAATGCCTACACTAGTTAAATAAGATGAAAAGGAATATTATGTAACAATAAAAACTATAATCATAAAGAATATATGCAATGTGTTTCTTTATGGACTAAACGTAAAGCTAAAACTTCTAGAGCTGTAGGAACTTGATAAAATCATACATCATAATATCCTTAATATAACTGTTTCAGAATTTGACAGCTTAAGTAGGCAAAATATCAATATTATAGAAGATGTGAATGAGACAGGTTTTACTTAATAGATGCATCTGTACAAACTTTTGTTTTCTACAGATATATACTAAAATTCTATGTCCATGAAGTAGTTTTATAAATCAATCAAGACCTCAACTCTATTATTTATCGAGACCTTGGAAAAGTTACTTAATATTTCCAAGTTTCTATTTCCTTCTCTGTAAAATAAAAACTGTGACACTTACTCCCTAGATTTTTGTGACAGCTTAACAATTTTTTTCTAGCAGTCACAGAAACAATACATGTGCCTTTAAATACTGTATGCCATGCAGTACAGCGTGAGGAATGCATTTGAAGGTTTAATGATTAATACAAGTGAGAGCCAAGCACAGGACCTGGCACCCATGAGAGAGGAAAGAATAAGTACTTTTTCTTTTTGCTATTATATTTCTTCTTGGTTTCCATTTTCCCTGTCTTGAGTACTAAGTTCTTTTTCGTCCATCTTTATATCACAGCTCTCTTCTACTTGGAAAAATTTTAGGTGATCCAATCTAGGAAACCCCAACATACTGCAATATAACACGCCAGATGGATTTCTCTTGCCTTGGCTGCCCTGGGCTATCCGAAAGTAAATCTAAAATAAGTACTGACAGTCCTGGCTGGTGTGACTCAGTGGATTGAATGCCGGCCTGCAAACCTGACTGGGTTGCACAAGGGGGCGCACAAGAGGCGACCACACATTGACATGTCTCTCCCTTTCTCCTTTCCCTCCCCTCTCTCTAAAAATAAATAAATAAAATCATTTAAAGAATAAAACAAATAAAATAAGTAATGATAAGACATAAACAAACCAACCAGAAAAAAAAAATCAAATTCTTGGCCTCCAAGAAAACCTCAATGAGCTCCAAAAAATAGAGATTTTATGTGCCACATTCTCTAACTATAACTGAATTGTAAACCAGAAGTTTACAAGCAGAAAAACAAATGGGGAAAAAACAAAGTCCTTACGATAAAAAAATTAAGATCCAGTCTTTGAAACAGTAGCTACCCAAAGACATAATTAAAACATATTTCAAATAATAAAAATACTTGATATCAAAATATGTAGACATAGCTAAACTACATGCAGTAGGAAACAGTTTAAGTGCTTCCATTACTAAAAACAAAAAAAGACTGACAGTAAACTAAGTATGCACCTAAAAACCATTTTTTAAAATTACAATAAATTGAAAGAAAGCCACAGAAAATTAGGGATCGAGACGATGACTCCGCAGCACCCCACTCCTGACACTTCTGTGCACACGAAACCTGCACACGGTTCTTCACAGCAGCTTTACTTACGGCAGACCCAGACTGGAAACGACTGAAGTGCCCTACAGCAGGTGAGTGAGTAAACAAAATATGTACATCCCTATCATTACCACTCAGCCAAAAAACAAAAGAACAATTAATACAACAATTCAGATGCATCTGAAGGGCACTATGCTGAATGAAAAAAAAAAAAGCTAAGCTAATCTTAAAAGATCACATACTGTACTACTCCATTTATATAACGTTCTTGAAATAACAAAAGTATATATAGGTAGAGAACAAATTGGCTGCTGAAAGTGGGGAAATAGGAAGACATGACTACAACAGGACAGAAAAAGAAAAACATTTGTGGAGATGGTAGAGGTTACACTAATCTACATGTGATGAACTGGCACAGAAACACACACGCGTTGGCTGGTGTCAGTCTCCAGGCTGTGGTCTGCACTGCAGGTATACAGGACACAACCAGTGGGGGAAGGGGACACAGGATCTCTCTGCATCATCTTTGTAATCTCTTGCAAATCTATAATTATTCCAAAATAAAAAGTTTTTTAAAAAAATAAAGGATGAAATTTTTTAATGGAAGGAAAAATAAGATAAAACCTCATATTTTAAAAATACAAATAAAACAGATTAAATCCCCAACAAGTCTGACTAAGGGGAATAAAGGAGAGAAAATGAAAGAACACAGTTAATGAGAAGTATGGTATTACCCCAGCTGCAGAAGAAATTAAAAGGCCTCATACATTCAATGGCAATAACTTTGAAATTTTTAAGGTAAACTGTACTAGTATGGGCTACTTTTAAAGGTAGGACTTCCTCTGACGGCCAGACAGTTTTGCTCACTGAATCCATTCCCATAAAACACAACAGAACCCCTACAGCTCTGGCAGGGAGCACAACTGTATGCATGAGTATAACTGCATATAGCTTATATGTGCAGAAGGTATACACATATAAGGTGAATCCAGTAGTGCATTTTTTAAAAAATACAGTTTAGGAGATTCAAGATGGCAGCAGAGTAGGTGGATGTTACTCACCTCCTCCAGGGCCAAAGTAGAATTACAGCTGAAATACACAACAATCAACCTGAACAGCCAACTGAAAACTAGCTACACAGGACTTCTACAAAGATTTACGGAAAAACCCAAATCGAGACTGGTAGAAGAGCAGAGATGTGAAAAGGGCTGGCTCTGTACCCATGGGAGGCGGTTGAGAAGTGGAGAAATATCTCAGCTGCAAAGGTTCCCCCTGAAGAGCACGGGTCTCAGTGCAACCGGGCTCCCCAGCCCAGAGCAACAGAGACAGGAAGAGCTGTGAAAATCAGCAGAGTTTCTGTCTGTGAGGGAGATAAGAGTCAGCTAGAAACCCAGGCCCCCTCTTAAAGGGCCAGGCCACAAAATCTCATTTGCAGCTACTCACCCTGGGCTCCTGCAAAGGGAAGGTGGCCCGTAAAAGAACATAGTTGTGTAAGGAGAGAATTGGTTGTGTGGCGCTGCGGAGAGAGCTGAAAGGACAGCTACTAGGGTCCCTGTGCTGAGTTACACTCCCATACCGCCCACAGATGCCATCTTTCTTGGATGGAGCACTCCCCACCATACATCATCACCCTGGGAGAATGCAATGGTCCCATTTTCCTGGCTGTCACCCCAAGGAGCTAGAACCCTGCAGAGCAATCACCTGCCTGGGCTTGCAGTTATAAAGAGCCAGGTGGACTCAGTGGGTGTCGGAGACTGATTCGTGTGGCTCTGGGGTAGGGCCATCCCCCCACCTCCTCTCGAGTCTGACCTGAGCCACCCCTCATGGGAGAGCCATTAACTCCATCCTCCTGATTCCCAGGGGCCCATCCTGCCCAGCTCATATTCTCCATGAGGTCCAGGAAGAATCCAGGACAGACTCAGTTGTGTGGCTCTAGGACAGAGGCCATTTTTCCATCACAGTCCAGACCAGTGCAGAGCCCTCCCTTCACACAGTCAACTCCTGGCCTGTTTGAGAGGCCAACTCTGCTGGCCTCCCCTTGACAACACCCTGAGTCCCCGTCCCACCACAAAGGTCTGTGGGCGTCTGACAAGCGGCAGCTGGCTGTGGTATATCTTGAGACTTCTGCTGAGTGTCCTCACCCAGCACTGGCACTGAGTTTAAATCTCTATCAATTTGATGAACACTAATGTTCCTACCTGGTGACTCACTGAGAACCTAGCTCATGCAACTCAAGTACTTTCAGAGACTCATTCAGTGATAGGCCTAACAGGCAGCTGGTAGGTGAAGGCAGACAGAGGCTGATCTCTGGGTGCCTTGGGATTTTGCTGACCTGCCCCCAGGCTTGATGCTGGTAGAAGCCAGCCTTGGTGCACAGTATGTACCTTCCCATGAACACCCAGCCCCAGGAGAGGCAGCCACAAACTGTAGATTACTTTGCTTTGTAGCTCCAAATAGGTGGTCAGGGTCATTCACAGGCAGCATCTGACAGTGACCTGCACCAGAGTCCCTTCCAAGAGGCTCCATAAATAACATACCCAGGGGAAGACTTCTGACAACATGCTTCAGAGCATGATCCAGTTGGCTCCACAAGTGGCATATTAAAGGGAGATCCATGCAAGCTCCAGGCCCTGCTGAGGTAAATTCTGCTTTGTATGGTGAGCACACACAGCAGCTTGTACTATGGATGGGGTCAGTCCTCATACTTGGCCATCCTGAGGGTCAAACGTATGCACAGATGGCCAACAAAATCAAGATTCAACTACAACAGGAAGGCTAAGATAACCAACACAAGGGACACTCCTGGAGGACCCATCTCAGTTGATCAGGAAGACTGTGCCACTAAGTCCCAAAGAACACCTACTACATAAGGGCACCCTACCAAGACTAGGATTAATAGGAGGGCTAGCTGATACAAAGAAACCTACAGAAAGGAAGCCAATGTGAGGAGACACAGAACATGCCCCAAATGGCAGAACAGGAGGACTCCCTAGAAAAATAATGAAATGAAATGGAGACAAGCAATCTACCAGTTACAGAGTTCAAAACAATGGTTATAAGGATGCTCAGGGAACTTAGATAACATCAACAGCATGAAAAAATGAAAAAACAGAAACCATAAAAAAGAACCAGTCAAAAATAAAAAACACAGTATCTCAAGTGAAAAATACACCAGAAGGAATAAACAGTAGGTTAGATGAATAGATGATCAAATCAGTGATTTGGAAGACAAGAGAGCAGTAGCACACAATCAGGGCAACAGCAGGAAAAAGGAGTTAAAAAAATGACTATAGTTTAAGGAACATTGGGGACAACAAGAAGTGTAACAACATCTGCATCATAGGAGTACCAGAACAAGAAAAGAGAGAACAAGGGAATGAGAACATATTTGAAAAAATAATTACTAAAAATTTTCTACCTTGGTGAAAGAAAAGGGCCTGCATATGAGTCCAAGAAGTGCAGGGAGTCCCAAACAAGATGAACCCAAAGAGGTCCACACCAAGGCAGAACATAATTAAAATGGCAAAGACTAAAAACAGAGAGAATTTTAAAAGCAGCACAAGAAAGACAGTTACTTACCTACAAGAGAGCTCCCATAAGACTGTCAGCTGATTTCTCAACAGAAACATTTCAGGCCAAAAAGGATTGGCATAAAATATTCAAAGTGATGAAAAACAAGGACCTACAACCTGAAGTAGTCTTTTATAAGAAAAGACTACTTCACCCAGCAAGGCTGTCATTTAAAGTTGAAAGAGAAATAAAAAGCTTCCCAGACAAGAAAAAGCTGAAGAAGTTCACTAATAGCACAGCAACATTATAAGAAATGTTAGAGGGTCTCCTGTGAAAAGAAAAAGGGAAAAAATAAAGAGGTAAATGGTTATAAAGAAAAAAATGATAATAAATTTGTATCTATCAATAATCATTTTAAATGTAAGTGGCTTAAATGCCTCAGTCAAAGGTATAAGGTAGTTGAATGGATGACAAAACAAAAGCTATATATACACATACACATACATATACACATACATATGCATATACATATACACATACATATGCATATACATATACACATACACATACATATACATATGCTGTGTACAACAGAACTACCTTACAGCAAAAGACCCATATAGACTAAAAGTATAGGGATGGGAAAAATATCTCACTCAAATCAAAATAAAAAAATTTCTCGGGTAGCAATACTTATATCAAACAAAACAGACCTTAAAACAAAACCTATTACAAGAGACAATGAAGGACTCTATATAGTGATAAAGGGGATGAATCAAGGAAAAGGATATAACACTTTCAACACTGTGCACCCACCACTGGAGCACCTAAATATATAAGGCAAATCTTAATAGACATAAAGAGAGAGAGCAACAATAATACAGTAATAAGAGGGGATTTTAACAGCACATGACATCAATGGATAGACCTTCCAGACAGAAAATCAACAAGAAAACAGTGGCCTTAAATGACACAGTGAATCAGATGGATGTAAGTATTATCATAAGAGTATTTCACCCCAAAACAGAATACACATTCTTTTCAAGTGCATATGGAACATTTTCTAGGATATACCACATGTTGGGACACCAAAAAGTCTCCATAAATTTAAGAAGATTTAAATCATATCAAGCATCTTCTCTGACCACATGGTATGAATCTAGAAACCAATTACATGAAGAAAAAAAAGTGAAAAACACACAAAGACATGTAACATAGCTAACATGTTACAATGAATGGGGGGAAAATGATATCAAAAAAGAAATCAAAAGATACCTTCAAATGAATGAAAATGACAACACAACAACCAAAAATCTGTGAGACACAGAGAAAGCAGTCCTAACAGGGAAATTCATAGCATTACAGGCCTATCTCGAGAAACTAGAAAAAAGCTCAAATAAACAATCTAACTTTACACTTAAAGCAACTTAAAAAATAACAACAAAGATGAGTAAGTAAAAGTAAGGACATAATAAAGATCATAGTGGAAATAAAACAGAACCTAAAAAAGCAATACAGAAAATCAATGAATCCAAGAGCTGGTTCTTTGAAAAGATAAACAAGATTGACAAAACTTTAAACACACTCATCACAAAAAAAAAAGAGAAAGAGAGAAAACCCAAATAAATTAAATCAGAAATGAAAGAGAAGTAACAACTGAAACCAAAGAAATACAAAGGATTATTTTTAAAAAATATGAACTATATGTGAACAAATTGGACAATCTGGAAGAAATAGATAAATTCCTACAATCATACAATCTTCCAAAACTGAATCATGAAAAAAACAGAAAATCTGAACATACCCATCTCAACTAATGAAATTGAAGCAGCAATTAAAAAAAGCTACCAAAAAAAAAACCTGGATTGGGCAGCTGCATCAGTGAATTTTATAAAACATTCAAAGAAGAACTAACACCTCTACTTCTCAAATTATTCCAAAAAAATTCAAGAGGAGGAAAGATGGCCAAGCTCATTTTAAGAGGACAGCATTATGCTAATTTCAAAACCAGATAAAGACATCACAGAAACAAATTATAGACAAATATCCCTGAAGAACATAAATGCTAAAATCCTCAACAAAATACTAGGAATCAAATCCAGTGATACATTAAAAAGATCATTCAGCAGGATCAAGTGGAATTTTTTTCTGGGGAGGCAAGGTTGGTACAATATCCACAAATCAATAAATGTAATATACCACATAAACAAAATAAAGAATAAAAATCCCATGATTATATCAATAGATACAGAAAAAGCATTTGATGAAATCCAGCACATATTTATGATAAAAACTCTCAGCAAAATGGGAATAGAGAGAACACACTTCAATGTAATAAAGGCCATATGTGACAAACACACAGCCAGCATCATACTCAATGGGCAAAATCTAAAAGCATTTCCCTTAAGATTGGTAACAAGACAGGGATGTCTGCTTTCACCACTCTTATTCAACATAGCACTGGAAGTCTTTGCTAAAGCAATCACACGAGAAAAAATAAAAGGTACCCAACCTGGAAAGGAAGCAGCAAAACTATCATTATGTATAGATGATATTATACTGTGTATAGAAAACCCTAAATATTCCAACAAAACCAATTGTAACTGATAAATAAATTCAGTAAAGTAGCAGGATAAAAAAACAGATATCCAGAGATAGGTTACATTTTTTCACACCAGTAATGAATGATCATAAAGGGAAACTAAGAAAACAATCCCATTTACCACTGCATCAAAAATAAAATATATAGGAATAAATTTAACCAAGGAGGTAAAGGATTTGTACTTGAAAAATTTATAAGACACTGAAAAAAGAACTGAAGAAGATACAAATAAATGGAAGCATATACCATGCTCATGGAATAGTAAGAACTAACATATTTAAAATGCCTATGCTACCCACAGCAATCTATAGACTCAATGCAATTACCATCAAAACACCAATGGTGTATTTTACAGAAGTAGAATAAATAAACCAAAAATGTATATGGAACCACAAAGACCCCAAATAGCAACAGCAATCTTGAGAGAGAAGAATGAAGCTGACCGTATTATGCTACATGATATCAAATTATACTACAAGGCCATAGTAATCAAAACAACATGGTATTGACATAAAAACAGATGCATAGATCAATGGAACAGAATGGAGAGCCCAGAATTAAATCCACAACCATAGGTCAATTAATATTAGACAAAGGAGGCAACAAAATACATTGGGGTAAAGACGGTCTATTCAATAAATGGTGCTGGAAAATTGAACAGATACATGCAAAAAAGTGAAACTAGATCACCTTCTTACACCGCACACAAGAATAAACTCAAAATGGATTAAAGACTTAAATGTTAGACTTGAGACCATTAAACTCCTAGAAGGAAACACAGACAGTAAAATCTTGAATATTTATCTTAGTAATATACAGGGTCTGGCCCAAATAACACCCCTTTTTTATTACAAAATATTTTATTACAAAATCATAAGTATGTAATTCTGGAACATAACAATATCACACTCAAGCACACCGTATGACATTTTAGGTAAAATGTTCAAATTAAATCTATAAATTATTACACCCATATTTCTACCCTACCAACCACACTCAAATAGGCATTACTTCTGCCGGATCCTATATTTTCTGATATAGCTCCTTGGGCAAGAAAAACAAAAGAAAAAAGAAACAAATGGGACTACATCAAACCAAAAAGTCTTTGCACAGCAAGGGAAACCACCAACAAAATGAAAATACAACTCACTGAATAGGAGAACATATTCACCAATGATACATCTGATAAGTGGTTAATATACAAAATTTATGGAGACCTTACACAACGCAACACCAAAAAAACCACAAACAATCCAATTTAAAAATGAGCAAAAGACTTGAATATACACTTCTCCAAAGAGGACATATAGATAGATGGCTGGTAGACATGAAAAGATGGTCAGTGTCACTAATCATCAGAGAAATGCAAATTAAAGCTACAATGAGATAACACATCACAAGTGTCAGAGTAGGTACCATCAATAACAACTGCTGGCGAGGATGTGGAGAAAAGGCAACACTTTTGCACTGTTGGTGGGAGTCCCGATTGGTGCTGCCACTAGAGAAAACATTATGGTGGTCCCTCAAAAAAACTAAAAGTGGAACTGCCTTAAGACCCAGTGATTCTACATCTGGGTATATAGCCAAAGAAACCCAGAACTCTGCCCTGGCTGGTGTAGCTCAGTGGATTGAGCGCGGGCTGGGAACCAGAGGGTCCCGGTTCGATTCCCAGTCAGGGCACATGCCTGGGTTGCAGGCCAGGTCCCCATGAGGGCCATGTGAGAGGCAACCATACATTGCTGTTTCTCTCCCTCTCTTTCTCCCTCCCTTCCCCTCTAAAAATAAATAAAAATAAAATCTTAAAAAAAAAAACAGAACTCTAATTGGAAAAAATATATGCACCCCTATGTTCATTGCAGAATTAGTTACAATACCCAAGCAACCCAAGTGCCCAACGATAGACAAGTGGATATAAATGCTGTGGCGCATATACACAATGGGATGTTACTATCATAAAAAAGAATGAAATTTTACCCTTTATGACAACATGCATGGACCTAGAGGGTATTGTGGTTAAGTGAAATAAGTCAGAGAAAGACAAATATCGTATGATTTCACTTATATGTGGAATCTAAAAACAATATAAATGAGGAAACAAAACAGAAACTGATTCGTAGATACAGGGAACAGGCTGATGGCTGCCAGAGGGGCAGGGGGTGGGGCTGGATGACTGGGTGAAAAGGGCGAAGGGACTGAGAACTACAGATAGGTATTTACAACAGTCACAGGGAAGGAAATTATAGCCAAGGAGACGGTCAAACCTCAGTTCTCAAACATCTCCCATCTCGCACAATTCCGTTCCTGACCCAGTTGTTCATGGAAAGAACATCTCGGTTGTTGAACAAAACTTTGGTTCTCGACCCCACAGCCCTTTCATGTGGAAACCTGTTATGATCAGTCACGTGTCTCTCAGGCCACAAAGGAGAGAACGTGAGGATGAGTCAGCTTATTGCCAAACCTTGCGTTGTTAACATCTCAGGAACTGTGCTGTGAATATTTCTTTGCTTTTGTTGCTGCTTATTACTAAATACGTACAGAAAGTCACCATGGGTCCTAAGGTTAGTGACAGCAGCAAAAAGGAAAGTTGTGAGAACAAAAATACAGCTAAAATGATAGAGGGGTTCACCTGTTGATCTGCCTGGAGTATGGCATGGTGAAATCGACTGTTAGCACAATTTTCCAACATAAAGCTATCAGTAGTGCTGTTTGTGAGAGCGCGAGTGCTCACAGAACAACGATCACAGGCCACTTAAGAGGTAGAAGAAATGTTGATTTAGATAAACGAAAAGCAGACGGCTGGCTGGTGGTAGCATTTTGGAGGCAGTAACATGTGAAAAAGTGAAGAGGCTGCACACTGACCTGACAGACACCCCTGGAACGAGTGCTGAAAGTGATTCATTTAAGGCTCGTAGGGGCTGGTTCGATAAACTTCTGAAGTGGCATTCACAGCGTAGTGAGGCGCGGGGCAGCTGCCAGTTCTAACAAAGCAGCTGCTGATCATTTTGTGACAGAATTTCAGTATGCAGAGGCCGAGGGATTTGTTCCCCTAACAGGTGTTCAATTGTGATGAGACAGGTGTCTCTTGGGGGAAATGCCAAAGAGAACCTACATCACACAGGAAGAGCAGTCACTACCAAGATACGAGTTAATGAAGGACAAGCTGACATAATTGTTGAGAGGGAATGCGAGTGGAAACTTCAAATTGAAGCCTCTACTTGTCTACCATTCTGAAAACCCGAGAGTTTTCAGGGAAAATGATGTCATAAAAAACAAGCTGAGCCCTAGCTGGTGTACTCAGTGTATTTAGCACCTGCCTGTGAACCAAAAGGTTACAGGTTTGATTCCTGGTCAGGGCACATGTCTGGGTTCCCTGTTGGGGGTGTGAGATCGATGTTTTTCTCCCTCTCCTTCTCCCTCACTTCCTCACTCTCCAAAAATAAATAAAAATCATTTAAAAAAGTAAATGGAAGCTATTATTAAAACCAACAA
>PVJI01019443.1:0-30000 GCA_004026765.1 Micronycteris hirsuta | reverse complement strand
GGACCCCCTACAGCACAGAATGTAAGAATCAACTCCAAACGGATCATCCGCCTACATTTCAGGGCAAAAACTATAAAACTCTTAGAGGAAAACAAAGGAATCTTTAGAACCTCGGATTTAGGCAATGGCTTCTTGGCTATAACATCAAAATAATACTTAGCAAAAGAAAAAAATTGGACATCACCAAAACTCAAAACTTTTGTGCTTCAAAGGACACCATCAAGAACGTGAAAAGACAGCTCCGAAATGGGAGATGATATTTGCAAATGCTACGTCAGATAAGGGGCTTGTATGCAGGACATAAAGAACTCCAACACCTCAACGACAGCAAGACAAGTCAATTAGATGGTGGGCAAAGGATCTGAAGAGCTGTTTCTCCAAAAAAGATATCTAAATGGCTAAGAAATCTGTAAAAAGATGGTCCACATAGTCGGTCACGGAGGAAAGGCAAATGAAAACCAGAGCGCGGTGCCATGTCACACCCAGGGGGAACGGGCTGTCGGGAAAACGCCGATCACGGTGCTGCCAAGGATGTGGAGGGCCTGGAACCACCATGCGTCACTGGCAGAAACGCAGCCTGGAGTGGCTGCTTTGGAAAACAACTCGGCAGTAGTTCCAGAAGTTAAATGTGGAGTAACTGTGTGATGCAGCAATCCCACTCCTGGGTATGTACTCAGGAGACTAGCAAATGTGTCTACAAAAGGCTGTGGACAGCGGACACTCTTCCGCTGCCCATGGGGACAAGCTCGCCGTCTGCTGAACTGTGTCAGCCAGTGCCTGCTTGGTTCTGTCTAGAGAACTCTGGGCTAGGAGCCAACTTAATAAAAAAAAAAAAAAAGGGATTCTGTTAATTTAAGAATTTCACAAACATATGGATCATATGTACATATGGATTAAGTCTATTTCACTAAAAGTAAATAATGAGCAAATTTCTGACTGTTAAAGGGGTTTGCATGTTCTCAGAAACAACTGCGTGATAAGCAGAACAAGCCAGAAGTTTCCACCCTGAGATCAGTGCAGGAAGACAACCTGCCTCCCCAACACACCCCCTGACCAAATCCTCTATTCATCTCAGCCACCCCTCTGCTTGCCAGTCTGGAGGATCATTAGGACCCTGAGATGCTCCTTCACTTCAGCCCCAAGAAGAAGGAACCTCAGTTCTCAGGGCTCCTGGGCCCTGGGCCTCCTGGGGATGAGTCACAGCAGACAGTCAGGATCCGCTCAACCACTTAGTGTAAACAGCAGGAGTCACCCACCCATACAAACCCCAGTGCCCTGGGCACACAGCACTTGGAGCCCTTTACCCAAATCTAGATGAGGGTACGACCACAGTCAAATTAAAATACAGCAGCTTACGAAAAACCAATCCCAGTCTGTATTTTTTCAACAGAATGAGACTGTGTCCCCACCAGGATACAGTCGAGAGATGCTACAAGTGCCTGGCCTTGCCTTCCTGGAGCAAAGTTGGTGAGGAAGGATGGGTATCATTTCCCTCTTGGAGAAGGTGGATCAGGGCATTGTACAGTGTTTGGATACCCAGGCGGGTCACAGTAAGGACGACCAATTCTACGGCAGCTCCCAACCCCCGTCTCCTGGAAGGGCAGCGAGCACCAGTAGTGGGAAGAGGCTACATCACTTAATAAAATTAGAAAGCAGCACCTTTTTAGGGTCAAGGTTGGTGGAGTCACAGAAAAAAAAGAGGCTCAAAGGTCCACCGTAGCTCCTGGTATAAAGGTAGGTAAACCCAGCCCCAACACAGATGTTAAAACCCTTACCACCACCACCACAAACAAAAGGCCAGACCATGCAGCTTCCTCTGTGACGGTCGCGAAAACACAGGCATGGCCACTGTTTGCACTGTTCACCGCCCTGTACGCGCTGCAGAGCACCGAGCGCTGGGGTAGCAGATGTGCCTGAGCGTGGGTCCAGCCCCCAACCTGTGTAAGGCTACAAAGTGAGTGTTTTGGCACGGTTTGGGTCCTCAGAGGGTCACACTTAATTAGTCCTTCTCTTCCCAGGACGCTGTCAATTAGGCCTGCACCCTAATAACCATGGATTCCCCCTTATCACGGCATCAGAAGCCTTCCGCTCAGAGGTGACTGTTCTGAAAGACCTCTAGTCTCAAATACTTGGACTCCCCAGGGCCGACAACAGCCCCGGCCCACTGCGCCCAGCCAGCCTGGCCCTGTCTGCGTCGGAAGCTCTTCCACATGGAGCAGAGCTGTTTTCACTCCAGTTTTTCTTTCAGTCCTACATAGGCTTCAGCCTGGAAAATGCCTGGACAACTAGGAACTCAAACCCCAGGGAAAAGGGGACCAGAGAAACAGGGATATTGGCTTTATTTGGAAGTCCCATCCTGGGCCAGTGTCACAAACATGACACTGAAACAAGAGTCCAGGTGGCAAATTCAGGGACAGGTGTGTGTCACTATGAATCCCAGTGCTCACTAAGGTCCCTGAGGTCAGCCACTGTGCACGTGTGTGGTGTGGTGTGGTGCGGTGTGGGGTGTGCGTGCTGTGTTGCACGTGGTGCGTGTCCTGAGCAGCGGGGAAAGGTTCCCAAGGGCTCCAAAAACTGAGTGGGATTTTCTACAACACTGAGAAAAGAAACATGTAGGGAAGAAAATGATATTTTGCTCTTAAAAGCTTTATTCTCTCCAGCAGGTGCAAACACAGTTTCAGAGGTGGGAGTACCTTTTGACAAATAATTCACCACCCCAAGTGCTAAAATCAAACTCCTACACAGGCAGACAACAAGGGACTAATTCTCCCTGAAATTTATCACCGACACGCCTTTCCAAATGAACCCACTGAATCGCAGCCTTAAAGCCAAGCCTCTGCTCTGACACTCACCCCCTTAACCAGCGACTTGTGGAAACTTCACCTTCCAGAAAATAGGGAAATCCTTCACCTTCCAGAAAAGAGGGTGTTTCCTGAAGGTCAGAAGGAGGAGGGCTCTGAGCCTTAAGTCCTCACCCACCAGGCAGCCACTACTTTCTAGAGAGTCACCTGTCAGTGGGTCTTGGGAAACCCAAGAAGCCATCCATGGCTAAGATGTCCCTCTGAGAAGAAACAAGGATGCTGCCACTGAACCTATGGCATGTCATTGACTGTAAGACACCGTGAGATTCTAGAACACGGAGATGCGAAAACACGTGTCTTGGATACAATGAGACAGGGGGGCAACACGCAGGCCCAGCCTGTACCAGGAGTCCCTGGGCTGCAGGGACCAGAACTCACAGAGCAGAGCTCCGGGCTGACCTCTACGACCTGGCACCTCCCTCCCTCCGTCCACTCCATGAATATGCACCAAGCTTCGTGCTGGGACCAGTACTAGGACCTTCACACGCTTGTGGCGTTTGAGTCTCACGATTACCCTGTGAGGGATCGTGATCATCCTTCCCTTTTTACCCACTGACAGACAGACTCGGGCGAAATCACTTCCTGAGGCTAGGAGGAGGCAGGACACAAATTCCCACTCAGGTCGGTCTGGGTGCAAAGCCCGTGATTCCCTTCCCAGCCTGCATTTTGGGTCTTTCTTTCTCCAGGCGAAGCAGGTATCCGCCTGCATGCTTTCCCTTCTCCCTCGGTATCTTGCCAGCCCAATTCATGGCTTCTGGTAACGACGAGGTCTTCCTTTCCTTAGGTTGTGTGGGGTCAGGAATTTAATATGAGCTCAACCTCTCCTCCATCCACTGTACAACTCATTCCTCCCTTTCAGTGGGCCACGCATGTCACAACAGCGATCCCGGGTGGCAGTGAGTCAGTCCCCAAGGCCCGGTTCTCGCGTTTCCCAGGGGTGGGGAGGCTCGCAGAAGGCTCTGTGTTGACTCGGTTTCACGGATCCCAACATACCACAATTTGTCACTCATCAGGACAAAGGCATCTACTTGAGGCTGAAGGAAAGCATGTAACCAGTTTAGTGAGTTATTTATTGAGTCAGGTTCGCCTTCCACACGCTCTCAGGGGAACTCTCTGCAGCCAGGGCAAACAAGCTTTCTGCTCCACGCATGAAGACATCTAAGAGGTCCAACTGCATTTTTCAGTCTCTGGTACCAACGCTGGCTTCCTTTCCAGGAGGGACAGATGCCAACCACCTCATCAGCTGTCCCCCAAGTTACTTCTCATTCATTACTTTCAAGCCTCAAGTCAAGAGTAGAGTTTGTGAGGGACCAGCCTGTTCAGCATTATACAATGTAATTGACCAGCACAGAAACCATTCAGAGAGGGCAGCCCTGGCATCAGACTAGAATCAGAAAATCTTGATTCGACACTTTCGTCCTCTGCTTGCAACAATGGAGGAAGTACTGACCTTCTCTGAGTTCCAGCTATTGGCCTAATAAAATGAGGTCCCTAATAACCACTGGGGACTCCATGAGATCTACCTGCCCTGTGCAAGAAGCACATCAGCGTGCGATACACTGGAAAGAGGCGGCGGGAAGAGCTACCGGCAGAGCTGTCTTCTGTCGCCGTCGACAGCTGCAATGTTGTTTCCTAAAATGTGAACGCAGTTACTCCCTCCTAGGCAAACAGGAATGCAGGAACTGTTCACAGCCACTCAGTTCCAGAACAGTTTTTCCCCAAAGACAGAAATGTAAGTGTGTGCATGTGTGTGAATAAAAAAGCAAAAATACATATGAAAAGCAAATATTGATATATATTTGTTGAGCAGTTTTATGGGCTAAGTGTTGGGGTTCAGGGTAAATAAACAGCAAGATGGCCTCGGGCCTCACTGAGCTTGCGGTCTAACAGGAGAGAGAAATGTGAACTAAATAATTACAAGACTAAATTGATCATACCTAGCACGAACACTAGGAAGAAACAAATGTGGGGGATATGAGAGCAAATCAGGGAGGGACCTGAGATGGCCTGGGATCCCAGGAAAAGGCTTCAGAGTAACACAAGGCTTCCGCTGGGCACTGGAGGGAAGCAGCCGCCAGGACCAGGCGACTGGTGGGCGGAGAACCTTCAAAGCCAATGGAACAGCCCAAGCGAAGGCCTGGGACGGAGGGAGGGAGCAGGGCACCCTCATGGCACCCGGAGACTGAGGGAAGGAGGTTCAGAAAAGATCAGGGACAGCATGTGACATGGGGCCTGCGGGCCAGGGAGAGGATTCTGGACTCCGTCCTGCAAACAATGGAAGCCTCTCAGTCATTGTAAGCAGGAAGCATGGAGCGCGGTGGCCGTTTTAAAGATCAACGGATAGAGTGGAGAGCAGACCGGGGGCAAGGAGGCCAGGGAGGGCCACGAGGAGACCCGGTGAGAGGCTTAGGGGACAGATCCAGAAGAGAGGCTGACACCATAAAGAAATAAGATGACACCATGTAAAAATATCCCGTGGTAGAGTTGGGGCCATAAAGCCAAACTGGCTGGAACCTGAGTATAGTCCTAGATGACCTTTCTGTCCAGTCGTCCATCCACCCAGCACTCACCGAAGGCTCCTCCTCCTCAGCGGGGTGTGAGGCGGTATGGGGTAAATAAGATCACAAGAAGCTTACAACCGGCGAGGGTTCATTCTAAGAAAACCATCGCCCAGAGACGACCCACTAGTGTTAATTATGATATAAATACACATATAACCTTAGGGATCAGTGTTAGGGTGCAGACGTTTCTGTGTGAATAGCATGTTGTCTCGGCCTCAATTAAACTCACTGTGTCAAGAACAAAGACAGTATGAGAGCAGGCTGCGTGTAGAGAACAGTCCAGAAGCTATGACTTCACCCTCCTCTGGAAGGAGGTGCTCCAGGCCTCTGACGGCCTCTGCGAGGAGAATGCGGCCGCAAAACCACCTGAGGGGGACGAGCAGCTCTCGCCGTGAGAGGAGAGTCCCCTGGAGCTGTATAAAAATAACAAACATTTTCAAGGGTTTTCAAAAGAACCCGCAGACAGATGGGGCCCCGCTTCATTTTTAGACACAGAAGCAGACTCTGAGGAGAAAGGGGAATGTGGGTTCCACCCCCCGGGAACAGTGCTCTCCCGCTGCCCGGGAGAGGAGCTGGCTGGGGCTGTGAACTCAGGACACCCGATCGTGTTGGCACTGCTGTCCTGCATTGCGAGGGCCACTGTCACCTCACTGGCTCTTGCCAGCCCACCCTCAGCCCCAGGCTGCCACATCCGGGCCTCCCCATGACCCCTGACCGCCAGCCCCAGCCTAGGTCGCAGCCCCGTCACAGGCACTCTCAGGGCTCTGCGCTTCGCCCCCTGTCACTCGTTGTCATTAGGACTCTATAAATAATGGGGTTTATTTGGGTTTATTCCAAACTCAAAAATCTGGGAGGCCACGTCTTCCTATCTTCAGAATCTACCACAGGACTTGAGAGGATGGGAACTCGGTAAATATTTGTCCTCTTCTTGAGTGACCGGGTTCATCGAAAGTGACTAAGTTGAATAAAATCTAAGAAGAAGAACGAAAACTAGCTGCGTGTTACAGCCGCCACCCTCTTCAGCTGCGGGGGACTGAGAGTCTTCTCTGCCCTGTCGCTTTGGGGGGGGGCTCTTAAAACTGTGGGGCCTGGACTATATCATTATATTATATTACATCATATCATAATTTGCTTTGATTTACCTCATACAAAAGTTGAGCTTATCAATTCAATGCAGTCACATTCACTTAGAAGTCAATGACTTAAGACTTGATGCTTCTGGTGCTTCATAAGGAAAGGCCATTTTGAGGGGGGAAAAAGCAAGCCTCTTATTTAGAAGGGCCTACATATCACCCAAGCTCTTTCTGGGCATGATTTAGAAAATCCATCAGCAGAAGGCTGTTGCGTTAATTTGGGGATTTCCAGGGAGCGTGGGCACAGATAAAACACAAAACAAAAAATAAAAACCTTTATTTTCCTTCCTGAAACAGCGATGCTGATTCGCTTTTTCTGCCTGTGCTCATCAGGCCCTTCAGGTGACATGCCCGAAAAGTTTTCTCCCCCAGTGGTGAAAACGGTGCTCCTGGCCGGAAAGGACCGTGTGCACCAACGCTCATCACGGCCTCTGACAAGGACAGAGGGAAGCGGGAACTCCCACACTCTCTTTTCCAACAAATCTTGAACATGAAGGATCTTCGACCTTCAAGCACAAACATCAAAGCACAAAGAAAGGCCCTGTAAAAACTACGGAGCCACCGAAGAGAACCCACTGCAGACTATCACAGCGCGAGGCCAGACGCGGCCGTGCCAGAAGGCTGGGAGCAACAGATCTTTCCACCTATGGAGCACGGGTGCGGTGTCCTCTAAGTTATTGTGGTTGCGGGGACAGCTGAATGACACCACGTGAGACACAAACTCTGAGTGCTGATATGATGCTTTATGCACTGAGGTCCTCACTAAATGTCAGGTTTTGCTGACAAAGATGAAAACTACTCTGATCACTATTAAGGGGGGATGCTTAGTTCTCTGTTCCCCCCTTCATCTTCTCTTCATGGTCTGGTTTCAACAAGCAACTGGTATAAAAGAATGTATAACCACAAATGATCAAAGCTGGGCTGGCAAAGTTGTTAAGAAAACTTGTTTCCTCTCTGAAGTGCTCCCTTTTTTGAGATTTTTATGGCCAGGAAAGGGCCCAGTTGGCTATTTCCTGCCGTGGGCCCACGTTCTCACACCAATCGCTCGTTTCACAAGGACACGCGCCCAGACAGTGTCCAGTGGACGCAGCGAGGCCACCAGTGCAGGAGGCACTGAAAAGCTTGCATTTGCCCTTTGCCTACAGAGCTGCTTTGCGGGTGGAGAAACTGGAAGAGTGAGATGCTTCGGGACCCTCAGTGCTACTCAAGACCCGGAACCGAGGTCAGCAGGTCCTGAAAACCTGTGGGCTTTGCTCAACTCCAGTCTCATACTGTGAGGGCAGAGGGAAAGGGAGCCCCCAGCTGCTGCCCACTAAGCCCTCTTCTTCCAGGACACTGTTCCCTGGCCTCTTTGCAGGTGTGAGAATTTGTTTTCCACTCTCCCAACCCTCAACAGCCCTATAACCAGCACGGTAGCACCACATCAAGAAGCCTGCCTACACAGTTGTCAAGTCACATGATGTATGTATTCTTGGTGTCCAAATAGGAAAGGGACCTGTTAAAAGATATTTATAGACACGAGTCAGTTCTTAGAAAGAACCGACAGATAAAGGGTTTTCAGAAAACAAAGCAGAAATAGGGAGGGAGGGAGGGTTCACCTATGTGAGCTTAGACTGTCTGAGGAATTAGCCTACTCATTTGACTAATCTATTTGAAGCCGAAAAAGGAAAGTTAAAAGAATGGCCCACTCATTTCTGGAATTTGCAGCATCATGATTCCAGCTGTGCCCAGGATCCTATTCCTAAACTGCACTGGGGCCGCCCAGCAGGCGGGGCCCTGGGCTCCACTGCTCCAATCAACAGACTCAGGAACTGCTTCCCAACTTTTGTTTCCTGGGAGAGATGGCCACTTCAAAATAAAAGTGATAAAACTCTCCAAATTGCTTCTTTCCCAGTGCCTAGAGGCATTATGAATAAGAAACATCATTTGCAAAAAGGAAAATACTAGAAGTTTCTTAAGGTTTGAGAAGCGTCAACAGGCAAGTCAAAAACGTAGACTTTTTCTCCCCCTAGAGAGAAAACCTGTTTGCGCCTTCCCCTGCACACCTGCCCTCTCTCCCTCATTTTGCAGCGGAAGCTCTTCACCCACTCACCCTTTCTCCCTCCTCTGTGAGCCCCGTGCTACCAATTCCCGACCTGGAGCCCACATGGACTCCTTCCTGTATTTCCAGTTTCTGGTTTTTCACAGGGCTGCTTTTCACTTGTCTTTGCAAACATGCAGTCCTCTCGTGGGTCGCCGGGGTTTGCATTGGCTCTGCTGGTCCCTCTAACACCATTTCATCACTTGCCGTTCACCTCTCATCTGGGTTCGCACATCCCTCAAACTCGGCTTCTCAATTATCCCACAGCTGAGCTGCTCCAGCATCTTTAACAACCTCCAGGCCTAATCAGGGCACATTGTCCCCTCTCCATTTTCACTCAGTTCTCAATGTATCTGACTTGGATGACATCTTTTCAGAAAAAGAAAAAAAAAAAAAACGATGCTCTCCTTCCTTGGTTTCCATGACAACACAGTCCCTTGATTTGCCTCCTAATTCTCTAGTTATTCATTGTCTGTGTCTTTCCTGGTTCTTTACTGTCCTCCCATTAATCGACAGGGGTATTCCTCCAAGTCACCATTTGCATTGATTCCCCCATTTATCAACCTCCGCGTTCACTCCATCGGGAACATCCATTATTCTCAGCGCTTCATCATCCGCACCTCCCAGATCCGGACTTCTCATCCTCACCCTTACGCCGGATCCTATACCTACTTGTCTGAAGTTCAGGATGAGGAATGCTGATAGTAACACGGCACTAGCACGCATTGAGCACTTACCACGTGCCAAGCGTTGTTCCAAACATTTCACGTGTGCTCTCGTTTCACCCTCATAACTACCTTATGAGGTAGGTACTATCATCGTCCCCGTTTTATAAACGGGGAAACTAAGGCACACAGAGGTAAATTTGACTGAAGTTGCACAGTTAATAGCTGGTGGAACTGAAGTTTGAACGCAGGCGTTTGGAGTTCAGGGTTCAAGCTTCTAATCAATGGCACAAACGTCCTCTCCTCCTTTGAAGAAAGTCAATGATGCCCCTTGCAAGGCCATGTGATCTTCATTCAACATCAACACCATACATCCCCCAGCTCCCGAGCTTTGGAGACTTAGAATTATATTTCTCTCCTCTTTCGTTTTCTTTGCTATTCAACTTTGGAACAAATCCTGATGGCGTTTCCCCTGTAACACCTGAAAAGCAGGTCCCACCTGTCTACGGCCAGCATCCCTGTGCAGCCAGCATCAGCCTCCTCTTGCTGTATGACAGCAGCTTCCGGCTCGCTCCCATCCGATGAAAAGTTTGCACGTGGCACTTCTATTCATGTCACAGAGGTGCCCCTCACCTGTGACGACAAGTCTACCTCCCCTCTCACCTGTGACGACAAGTCTACATTCCTTACCTTGTAACCCAGCCTTTCCAATTCTACCCTTACTACCAGGTTCAACAGAGTACGGGTCCTTCGGAGTGGTCCTGTCAAACACCCATCTTCATTCTTGCTCTCTGCCTGCACTGACTTAACACGTGCCGCTCTCTCCACCCAAAAGGCTCTCCTCCTTTCTCTTCAGGATCTAGCTCAGAATCACTGACTCCTAAAAAGTCTTCCCTCCCTGCTCATGAGAGCCATTCCGTGGGCTTTGTGCTTATTATGTATGTATTGTTTTAAATACATCTATTCACATTTCTTGTTTCTACTACCTGATATGCCCCCAGTTTAACATATCCTCCCCCTCATCCAAGTTGCAGACAGTTTCTCTTCTGTACTTGTCCACCGCCCCCAGTTGGGAGCCAACAACCTAATTTTGTTTGTAGAACATAGTAATCCCTGTGGCAGCCCTTTGGTCCTAAGTAAGCCACCTGTAGCTGTTCATAAGAATGCAGCACACATGTACAATTGTGCCAACAGGACAAGCTGCCAGGTGTAAAGAGTACCAACCCTTATTATCACAATATTTGGGGCTTTTTAAAAATATATATTTTATTTACTTTTAGAGAGAGGAGAAGGGAGAGAGAGAGAGGGAAAGAAACATCAGTGTGGTTGCCTCTCATGCGCCCCCTACTGGGGACCTGGCCCACAACCCAGGCATGTGCCCTGACTGGGAATCAAACTCGCAACCCTTTAGTTCACAGGCCAACACTCAATCCACTGAGCCACACTAGCCACAGCCATCTGGGGCTTTTTATTTGACAATATAAACTGCACTCTCAAAAGAGGCCAGAGTAAGAAAAGAAAAGTCTCAGTCTGTGCTAGGTGTGGCAAGGTGTGGGTCCAGGACCTCATGTGGGCCTGAATAAAGAAGGGACTGGACTGGAATGGTGCAAAAACTCAGGCAACAGTCCTAAGGCAGGAGGTCAGGACACAGCACCAGCCCATCTTTGCCCTTGTGCTTAGAAAAGCCTTCCTTCTCCTTCTGAATCCAAGCACACTGGACTCCACAGCAGGAGCCTGGCATTTGAATTTATTTTTATTTAATTCACACATGATCACCCACAAGAATACAAATAGCAAGGTACAAATACATTTGAAAATCAGCATTAGGAAAAATATGGATCAAACCAAAGCCCAATTTGGGAGATGGAAATAATATAGATACTCAAAGCTAAGATTCCCTGTGGTGGTGGCTCTGCTAACATTAATTGACTGTCACTGTGTTTGAAGAAGACTCCAAGCACTTGACATTATTATTGTACTTTAATCCTTGCAATCACCCCATGAGGGAGACAGTCTTCCTATAACTGAGAAACTGTTGTCACAGCTGGGTGCCATAATTTTAATCGAGGCACAGAGAAGTTGGGCAACCTGTCCAGGGCCACACAGCTAGCAAGCTGTAGAGCAGATGTCAGAAATGGACGACCCGACTCCCAAACCACAGTGGGGACCTGTACTTCCTGATCACCGGAACACAGGGGCAAATCATCAAAATGCCAGGGCAGACGACAGCAATGGGGGCCTGACTCAGACGATTCCAGCAGCAGCGGCTGCAACGAGTCGATGGGCCTCCGGCTTCTGCACTCCCCCTCTTTACCCGTGGGCGGGGCCTACAAGATCAGATCGATGCATTTACCTGCCTTTCACAAATCATCATGTAAAGCCTTAGCTTTGCTTTTATTCAGGTCCCCCACTCCCACCCCCGCGCTGTGAGGCCTGTGACAGCGTAACGAGGTCCACACAAACTGCATTTGATGATGAAGTCCAGTGCAGAGGGGCTGTCCTTCATTCGCACTCACAGCCCCCTACTTAATGGGGCTAAACAGACAGCCTCACCAAGGGATGAGAGTCTGGGCACCACAGTACTGTCCACTGGGGTGAAATAAAGCTGTTGTGCAAAGGAAGGATCCACGTACTGTCTTGTCTCCCATTCACGCTGCTCCAAACCTTAAGGCTCAAGCAGGAATAAGATCCACTGGCCCCTCAGCTCTGCTGGCTCCTAACATGCCCTGGAGAGCTGCTAGAATCCCAAGAAGACTTTGGTTAAGAGAGAAAGAGCAGAAGTCAGGCTCCATCCCAGCCATGCTGCTCCTGGGTCGGGAAATTCACCTCAGTGAGCCCCACTTGCTCCGCCCACCAATCCAGGGGCTGGACTAGAACAGAGCCCAGTAATGAGGAGGTACGAGGTTGTCCACCCGGAAAGGTCTACAAAGAGAAGCCAGTGCCCAGGCCTCACCCCAGAGGTTGAGTCAGATGTTTTAGAAACACTTGCTGGGTTCCTGGGGGAACCTCTGGGCTAGACAGCCCCATCCCTGCTCCTTCAGCTCCTCTGTGCTTACAGCAAACAAGCTCACTCTGTGTTTCACAGAACAGACCAGAAGGGGAGAGGCTCATAACAACTCAGTAGGCAGAGAGGCTGCTCTAGATCGTGTTTATAGGAAACTTCCGTGGAGGTACTTTCATTACAAGATGCCTCAAGGGCCTGGGGCGAGGGCCAGGGGAAGCTCTGGGATTTCCTCCAGGGCGCAAGCTGCTGGGAACACACGGACTGATCCATAGCATCCCAGCTATTGCAACACTCAATCTCTAGAGTTCTCTTTGCTTTAAAATAAATAACTAAATAAAAGTAAGGTAGTAATGATATATCCAGGCTAGGAGTTCTTAATTCCAGTCAGCCACCCCCCTCTTTCAGGGCTTCCTCTTTCCCTGGGAGAATCCCAGATATCAGTCTTGCTCTGGGCATTCCGCCTTCAGTACCTTACACCTCACAACCTGCCTGGCTCGCCCAGCTGCCCTCTCACCTACTGAGAGGTAGGTAATATGTGGATTGTAAAGGTGGGGGTATGAGGGTTTCATCAGTACTCAGTCATCGTAGGCTTTTAGAAATAAACAAAATCTGGCAGTCTCACTTTATTCAATCAACAAACATGAACTGTACACCCACTGTGTGAGAAGCACTCAACAGACCCACACAAATAAGGCACAGCCCTGACATCAAGATGCTTAAGATTCAGAGAATTTACAGTGACTATGTGCACCTGATGACCAGCTGTGGGAACCTAGAAAAGCCACATCTTCTCCTTTCTGCCTCAGTTTTCTTGAATATTTAGTGCGATGAAAATCAGACCCCTGTACGTGAAATATCGTCAGGAAGGAGAGTGAGTAGCGACAGAAAGACTCTCCCTGATGGTCTCCTGCAGCTTTGAGAATGCACCAAAAGGGAGAGGGGGCTGTGCCTGGTGGCAAAAACCGGATCTGTAGTCATGGTAACAAGAAACCACCAGTTTAAATGATCAATGACAGCTCAGCACTAGGACACAGGCTTGTGTCATCTCCAAGTCTCGTCGGGAGGCCAATCGACACACGTGACCTGGACACAGCTAAAGTCCAGTCAGACCCGCCTCCCAACGCCTGCCCAGCCCTGCACCTCACACTTCCCCAAACCCTCCACAGGATCAGCTCCCAGCTTGGCTCAGAGAAACTGTCCGCAAAGCACACCTCTCCCCGCTACTTATATGAGTAATAAATTCATTCACTTCATTGTTTCACATACAGAGTGGAGGTCTCTTTCTTGAGCATGAATCATAAAAACATTTTTGCCTGCCTCTCTGGGTACATTTCAGTCTATGGATGAAATGAGAAATGGACTTGAACGTGACTCGGAAATGCTGAATCTCTACACAAATGACAAGAGGATGAGAATGTGGGGAAAGACTTATTGGATTTTCCACAGGACAAGTCCTTAGGTTTACCCAGTGCCAATTTGGCCGTGTTTTAGGTATAATTTAATATGCTCAATTATTGGCTTTCAATACTCACTGAAGATTAAAAGCTGCAAATGAAATAGGGCAGAGGGAAGAAGCTGGCAACCAGGGGAGAGAATACATGAGTACTCTAAAAACTGAACAACATAAGCATCCAGCTCAGCAGTCAACTCCATTTAGTCCTCAAGTCGCAAGTCTAATGAAACCCCAACTGCTTCTCTGAAGGCCAAGGAAAACATGAGGGCACCTTTCCTGAGAGTCTGGTCTGTTCCATCAGGAGGACTATGAAAAGGCACTGGATGAACCGCTCATTGGTTACAGTGTCATCCCCATATGCCAAAGTTGCGAGTTCGATCCTCGGTCAGGGCGCACACAAGAGTCGATCAATGAACGCATAAATAAGTGGAACCAAAATTGGTATTTCTTTCTCTAAAATAATAAATACATTTTTTAAGAGAAAAATATGGAAAAATCTGGAATATCAAAGGAAAACAAAGAAAGGCAACAAAATGAATTCATTTCCTGGACTACTGTCCAGCACAGCTGCACTGAGCTCATTTACATTTGCAATTAAATAGCCCTAATAAATATGAATACTGCACCACATAAAGGTCCATGTTTGAAATATCTAAACCCAGTCACCCTAGAAGCAGTGGTGACCAAATACATTGTTCTTTTCCTTCCCATCAGAAAGACAATGAATTAGTGGGCATTTATGAGAAGAAACTCAGCATTCTGGAAGCTAGTTGCTCATGGCTCACAAACAGGGACACATTTTCCAGCATGAATACCGGGGCTGGCTGTAATTTCATTACAAGCCTGCGGTCCAGACTCTGGCTCCACCAAGCAGTCTCAACCTATGAAGCAAATTAAGATGCCATTTCACCACGGGTCCTGCGATTTCCCAGGAAAGCCCTGTGCCAGTCAGCAAGCTGGACTTTTCCTCTCCATGTGGAAAGTAAAGGATTCATGAAAAAGAACGGGAGCAATCTACAGTAATTGAGCAATGCTGCTGGGAGCCTGGACCTAAAATAGCCATCTTCAACGCTATGCCCACTCGGCTACTTCCTGGCGCTCCCAGAAAGTCTTTGGAAACGCCCTCCCTTCTCGGCTGCGGGGCAGCACAGTGCTGGCAGAGAGCTGTAAATTGACTCTGTTCCTGCAACTTCTCTCCCCACGAATGAAAATCAAGCTCTCCTGGAGGCAGCTCTGGAACCCTTCTCGGGGTGCTGTGCTCCACAGGGTTGGCCCCACCAAGCCCCTGCAGACCCCCGGGGCCCCAGATTCAGGCTCCACCTCTCAGAGCCCAAGCACAGCTTCTGACCGCACTTGGACGATGCTGGATCTTGTGCAGGAACATCTGCTGGGATTCGAGGCATGTCAGGGGGCCTCTGTCTGTCTGGAAGGCTGAGGCAACAGCTGGTGATGCTGCTGGACAAGGCACGGCACTCTCTGCTCTTGTGTGCGGTGCTGCCCCCAAAGCACAGGGCTCAAGGGACATGTCACAGAGAAAGGCAGGGGATTTTCTCTCTGTGCATGAATTTCATCCAGCACCTGAAGAGGAACCATGGCAGCAAGAGGACGATGGGGAGTAACTAGGTCCTGGAAGGACAGAGTTCATTAGGGGCTATGAACAGAAAAGGGAACAACCCAAAATATAGACATGGGTGTCTCTATTTTTATCTTTTCATAAAATAGTGTGTAGCTCAGGGGTTGTTGAGGATGCAGAGACAGGCAGCATTCTATCATACAGACCAAGGGGATGCTGGTCACAATCTCGAGTGTACATCCACAGTCCCCAAACCTGGTAAGTGTAAAAGTTTCACCTTAGAAAAAGATCTCAAACAGGAAACAGGCAGACACAGCCTACCCTCAATATGCCTACAGTCATTCTTTCCAACACATATCAACACTACTCACCAACATATACCCTTATGAAGATGGACCCCACTATACTTTTGCCTGAAGTTTGCAGGGAGGTACAGGCTGGGAGTGGGGCCAAGGGAGACAGGTACATGGTTCCAGTGAGGACAGAAGGGACTAGGTAGGCGGTAGCTTCATTATAAAAACAACCAGCAGTTAGACCTTGGGTCAGGAAGTTAGCATCGGTTTCCTCATCTGAAAATCAGAGCGATGTGTCCATCACCAAGATCCACTCCCAGCCCTGACAGCCTATGCAATGTCCACGCAACCTTTCACTTGCTACTAACTGGTTCTTCAATCATAATCCCCAATCAAACCAGAGTAAATAATATACCAACACTAATCATGGAAAGAAATGAAAAAGGCAGTAAAACCCAACATACCCATTCACACACATTTATTATGTTCACGAAACCAAACCAAACCAAAGCTGGGCTGTAAATTTTCATTTTGGAGGATGTTACTACTACATGGAGCTATGCTGATGGAAGCACCTTAAAATAGAACTCCTGAAAAATGAGGAATAAACACATTTATTCAGTACATATTTATGGAGCGCCTACTGTCTATCAAGAACTATGCCAGATGTTAGCAGCCCCAAATCAGACATCATCCCTACTCCCTAGAAATTTGGGGGCTTGGCAGAGAAGCAATCACAAAAATAAATCCCCCAATAACAAAAAGGCATCATTATAATCCCCAAAGACCATCAAACCACGTTTTAAAATAAGAGAGCTTGTCTAGAACTTTCAGCTACTAACTCAATGTACAGGAGCGGCTCGGAAGGTCTTCAGGAGGTCAAAGCTTAAGCCAAAGTCCAATCTTACTGTCACTTCTTTGACGGTCCCCTCCTCCCTGTTTCACCAAGATTACGTACCTGTTGCTAGTAGAGCAGCCTTCCTCTTCCAAGTTTCAACTTAACTTTTCTGGAATACCTTTCAACTTTTTTTTGAAACGTCTTATGCAGCTTTCCCCTGAATGATGATATGATACCAATCATTTTCCCCCACCTGAAGTGATCAAGGTCTGGGCTGTCTTCCTCTGATCTCATGGTAAGAGTTCACCAGTGTTTTGAAGACAACTCGATTTCTTGGCTAAAATCACTGCTTCCTGCAAAGGCCTGTGGCTTCACCTGCTCCCATCACACATCCCTGCCATCAAGTCCATCCATTGGTGCCCCAGTGCCAATGCACTCAGACAAGTGCCAGGAGTCCAAAGAGGCATCTGTGGAAGCCAACCGCGTGAGCTGGGCCATTACTGCAGGGAGAAGGTCTTAGTTACAATAACAGAGACCATAAAAGCTAAGGGTCGCCAGTCCAAGGGTCCTGAACTGAGAGGGTCACGTGAACTCCTTAACTCTTAGGGCCAGTAACACAGGGTCAGAGGACAAGAACCTGTAAAAAAAAATTTGCTTTACTTTTTCCTTGTCTGGGACAATCAGATTAAACATTAATTTTCATATCAATACTATCAAGATATGTCTCACTTTCATGGCGACATGTCTGGATCTCTTATCTTAATTCAGAACAAACTAATCTCCCCTTTGGCTTTCTCGTCCCACCCGGTCGCTCCGTGGAAGCACCCGCCGTCTGGCTGCTGCTCTCCGCCATCACAGTGAAACCGCAACCCGTCTGCACGTCACATTCTTGACTGCCCCTCGTTGGAAACTCTTACTTGGTTTCCGAGACGTGCCACTGATTCCCAAAGGTACATGTTTAGCACGACAGCACGTCTGACTTGCAAAGCCCTTGTCCACATAACAATGTCCAGTTACCACACATGAAACAAGGCCAGTAGCTTTACAGGAGACACTTTGGCTGCAAATAAGGAGAAAATCTAACTCAAAGCGCTTTAAATGAGGGGTCAGCGGATTTTTCCCCGAAGGGCCAGACAGTACATGTTGCAGGCGTTGCGACCTCACGTTCTCCTTCCTGGCCACCACGCTCTGCGGCGGGAGGCGAGGCAGCCCCGGACGGCAGGTGAACAGACGGGCAATGCTGGGCTCTAACACGACTGCGTTTACAGAAACCAGTGGGGGCGGCCCATGGGCCGGAGGTGGCCAACCCCTCGCTTAAAAAAGAAAAGATGATTCATCTTACAAAACAAGGAAGGCCTGAGGCAGGAAAATCCCAGGGTTGTTTAATTCAGCCACTCAACCACACCCTAAGTCCTGGTTCTCTCCACCTTCTGCCTGGCCGCCTGGCAAAGCCAGCTCTTCTGGTGCTCGCAAGATGGCCGCCACAACTCCAAACAGCAAGTGCGACATCCAACAGAAAGAGAAATGGCTTCTTCCTTGTGTCCCCTTTTAGGGTAAGGAAACCTTTACCAGAAGCCACCTGTCTCACTGAAAAGAACCACACACCCACCCCGAGGAGGATTCCCATCACTGTCTTAGACCAATCAGGACTCACCACTGAAGTCACATGGGTGAGCCAATAGAGACAGACCCCTCAGTCTGCACGGGGGTCTGACCTCCAGCCAGCCCTTCCTTCTCCAACCCTGCGCCAACCCTCCCCTCCAGTGGGACTCGCTGCCACTGTGCCCTGTACGGCCCAGCTCACAAGCCGCTCTTCTATACCCTCATTCTTGCTGTTTTCTCAGCCTGAAACACCCTAACCTCTTCTCCAAATAACTACCTCTCTCACATTTTCCAACACTGGGACACACAGAAAAAGTGGTCACACATAGACTTGGGAGATCACGGTTTGACTCCCACATGGCGCAGCCACTTGCTGCGGCCGAAGCCAGCCAGCCACACTCATAGCCACCATCATCACTCATAAAGTCACAGCCATAAGGAGTACTTCACAGAGTCATGGTGAAATATGTGTAGGTGACACCAGGCCAGGCTTACAATAATTCCCTTCCTCCTCCTGAATCACACCGTGTCTGAGATTCCTTTTAAGACCATTCCTGCTCCCACAAATTAACATTAATGTTTAATTAGAGTTAACCTACTGTGGATACCTGAGGGCTTTCTAAAGCATAAGTTGCATGCAAACAAACAGTATGCTACTTGGAATTGCTGGGTTTGAAAATGATACAAAAACTTTTTCCTGAGCTCGGCCTGGTCATTTCCCACGCAGTCCAGTTTAGTTTCAGGATCAGATAAGCAGGCCACAGAAACCCCATGCTTTCTCTCACCCTAGAAGCTATCACGAATAAACCTTCAACTGTGACTTCTCAGTAAAACTTCCACCGTACAATCATTGACAGTTTTGACAATGAAAACAAAAAAGTCTCAAACAATAGGTTGATATAGAGTTGACAAATTTCCTTCCCACAATAAGCAGGTAAATAGCAATACTCATGTCAAGGCACCATGGGGAGCCCTGGCCTGGGTGAGCAGGGCAGAGTGGACAAAACCGCACTCGGAAGGTGAGAGCAGCCACCCCGAATGGTAGGATGGCAGCAGGAAGAGGGCTGGGTGGTTTGGCTTTGATGTGAGATGTGTGTTGGTGCTGCCAGAGGCTGTAGGAGAAGCACCTCACAGGGACGGCACTTTTCTGCATTAACCAGGAAAGGGAAGAACACAGCAGCATTCCGTGATGGCACACTGCGGCTATGTCGACTCAAAAATCATGCAAGTTTTTTCACACAGTTCCTACAAGCAACAGGACCAGCAACCGTGGTTTGGATGTCCACGTACACGTGGCATTTTACTAGACAGTTCCACATGGAAACCACACAGGAACACACCGCAAAGGCCGGTGCCTGGTGTACAGGGACGACGGGCCAAGTCAGGCTGCTGATGGATCTTCCATGAGTGGACTTCTAGGTTTAGAGGACTTCTTTCCCTAACACAAACTTTTTTAAAAATTTATTGGGGGGGGGGAGAAGAAGGAAGGGAGGGGGAGAGAGGGTAAGAAATAGAGAGAAGCATTGATTTGTTGTTCCACTTATTTATGCATTCACTGGTTGCTTCTTGCATGTGCCCTGATGGGGGATCAAACCCACCACCTCGGGACGATGCTCTAACCAGCTGAGCTAGCAGGCCACAGCCCTCTCACTAACTCTTATTCCAAGTAACATTACTTTAGAAGTATGGGAAATTTCTAGGAGAATGGGAGTTTATGTTGCATAAGCACAGAATCATGGCCGGTCTCTGAGTACTTGCTGCTCCTTCTTGCCAGAAAGGCCCTGAAAGTGTGCAAACTGACCGACAGCCCCTGGCGAAGGAGAGAAACGGGAAGAAATGCTGCTTCTCCCAGAGTCGCACCATAGGAAAGCACTGCCCTCCTCTCCAGCCTCCCGCAGGAGTGCCCAGCTCCCCTGCACTTCTGTGAAGGCAGCATTAGCATAATGCTACAGAATGCCAAAGAGAATTGTTTTAATACACAGGGTTTTTATGCTCCTGGAAAACTTGAACACAAGTACTTGATTCTATTAGCTAAAGTGCACAGCAGCTAGAGAAGGACTCACGGTGGAAGGATCAGCACGCTGCTCTTTGAAAACCTGACATCCCCAGCACTTAAAAGATTGAATTCTTAAACACATTCAGCTCAGAGAAGTGCTTCCAGGCTAATTAGAGCGATCCATGTAACATTCTAGAAGTGGAAGTGGGCTTTAAATATTTTTTACTGCGTAATATGATTGTGTTTCTCAACTGGGGGCAGGCCATTGAAGGAAACCATAATAATTACTGCAGATTACCTGGGAAGAATACCAGGATGCATTAAAAGCCTCAGTAACAGCCTACTTTAAAGTACACGCAGGCGACCAGAACCGGCAGGTGGTGTCTCTTAGGGGACTGTCTTGTGAGTCAGGCTAACAATTAGTGTATGTAAATGATGCCTCTAAAGATACGTGGAACGAACCTAAGTCTCTCATAATAGTACCATTCTATAATATTAATTTGATCAGTAAATCTCTCGTTTATAAAGGCAAATTTCAGCCTAATCTCTCTGAACTATCAAAGTCTCAAATCTGCAAATTTCGAATGATCAAAGATTTCCAAGTATGGAATCATAAAAGCAATAAGCACAGCTCTTTTGCAAGGTTGCATGAAGCAGGGATCTGGGCAGAGGAGAAAGTACTACCTAGATAACTACAGGGACAAAACGCGCTCTGCTCTCTGGGTGGACGGCATTATCTCCGCATCGTGAGTGTGATTCACCAACGCTTTTGCTCGGAGCCCAGCACCCCGACAATACCTTCTCCCTGCGATCACACTTCAGTCAAATGAGGTCAGAGCACATCTTACCTGTGGTGGTTCGAGAAATTTTACGATTGCTGATCAATGATCCAATCGCCATTTTTAAAATATAGTATCATCGTAAAAAAAAAAAATACATGACTTGACATGGAGTCTCTTATGTCCTGTATTTTTTTTTTAAGATTTTATTTATTTATTTTCAGAGAGAGGAGAGGGAGGGAGAAAGAACAATGTATGGTTGCCTCTCACATGGCCCTCACTGGGGACCTGGCCCGCAACCCAGGCATGTGCCCCGACCGGGAATCGAACCGGGACCCTCTGGTTCCCAGCCCGCGCTCAATCCACTGAGCTACACCAGCTGGGCACGTCCTGTATTTCTTGACACAGTAAAGTTAAGGTTAGCTAAGATCAGTCTGTCCTGCTGACTTCAGTGCAAGCACACCATCTCACAGAGCCCTAAGGTTGATGACAATCATGGCTGCCTTCGGGTCATTTTTTTCAAATCGGAAACTAACACGGCTTTATGGCGCGCCTTTAACTTTCTGACATGTTTGGCATGCATCTGTCCAACAATACTGAATTTTTATTGCGGGTCTGCTCCAGGCTCCCAGTGACAGGAACATCAGCACGTGAATGAAGCAGACAAAATCCCTGCCGCATGATGTTTACCTTCGAGTCCATGTCACATCACGTGCTTATAAACTGAGCTCTCAAAACACACGGAAGCCAGCTTCGGGAGTCCCAGAGTGGCGGATTCACAAAGCAAAAGTAAGAAGAAAAAAAAGTTAAAGGCAGAGGAAACAGTATTTTAGAAATACATCCCTACAAAGCCGAAAACCACTCCAAAGACTTACTTAAAAAAAAAAAAAATGCCTTGGCTAAATTGTGACTCATTTATACAAACTGACAGCAAAAGTTAAGTGGCCAAAGGGAAAGGGACTGCCCCTCCCTCCCAGGTGGACAAATCCTGAGAACAGTCCCCAAAGCCCATCCGTCCCCTTCTGTTAGAACAGCCTGGGAACGTCTGTGACAAATGCCAAAGATTCTTTTTAGTTTTCCCTCCCTCAAAATCACTCAACCCAATCCTTTCACTTTCGCTTCTCTTCTTCTAGAGTAAAAGCAGAAGGTGGTTTGCATGTGGACTCAGAGCGGAAAAGTAGTAGAATGAGCTCTTTTGGCTCCTGAGACAAAATTCACCGTCTTTAATGTTTTGACCATCAAACACTCATGTCCTCAGTTAGAACCTAAGAATATTTCATTTCAGTATAATGCATCGCCAATAAGCTATCAGAAATTCTGATCCTTTCTTTTTGGGGGGATTAATTTCTCCTTATAAAGGGGATTTTTTTAACTTTATTTTTCAATTACAGTTTGCATTCAACATTATTCGTATTAGTTTCAGGTGTAAAGAGGATTTTGCAACATCAGAAAAGGGAGGAGCCCCAGCGGTGTGGCTCAGTGAATGGAACACCGGACTGCGAAGCAAAAGGTCACTAGTCCAATTCCCATTCAGGGCACATGCCTGGGTTGTAGGCCAGGTCCCTAATAGGGGGCTCACAAGAGGCAACCACACATTGATGTTTCTCTCCCTCTCTTTCTCCCTCCCTTCCCCTCTCTCTAAAAATAAATAAAACCTTAAAAAAAAAAAGAAAGAAAGAAAAGGGAGGAGAGCAGGGCACAATGACATCATCGAATTCCAGAAGTGAAGGCCAAAAGGGACCATCTGAGCATTTCTTGATCCAAAACTAGCCTCAAAGTGTAAGACTTTGTCAAAACAGCCTATCAGAAGCCTTGCAAATGTCTTCTCTTCCTCTTATTGTAACTGGTTCGTACTTGCTCCCAAATTTAGACAAAGCTGGTGTTTTGGGAACAGAGGCCCCAGACCAAGGGGCAGTTTCTTTACTCATTCGACAAACACTGACGGAGGATGTCTTGTGTTTACTGCGTGTCTCCAGAGCTCAGTGAGTGCCGGGCACAGGTGGCCGTGAATGAAGAACGGAGCACATGGGGAGATACATGCTTTGGAAACCTTCCCTCTCACCTCTCATAACTTCTACTTCAGTCTCCAAGACTTCATTAAACGAGGTTTGTTTGCACGTAGGCAGTTTTCTCTCAGGGCTTTTAGAGCTTCTTAATCCACAGAAATTTGCACGCTTTCAAGCCATCCTCATCTTCCCCAACAAGTGACGTCCATCATCATTCCTTCCCTCCCACCCTTCTTCCCAAATGGGGGGGACGTCGCTTCAGTAGAAGACAGAACTGAAGCTCACTGAATTCCAATGAAGTGTGTGCTGAGCTGCCTGCATTGGCCACACAGAAAACCACACCCAAACGTGGTTCATTTGAGGAACAGAAACGTGTGCACTGTGTCCAAGGTTGCTGTGCAGGTCAGTGTGGTTTGCGTTTCTAGCGTGGGAATTAGAACAGGAACAGGAGAGTTAAGTAGTTTTTAAAATAAAATCCCGGGTTCATGAGTCTTAGAGACTGTGAAACAAACGAAAGCCTAGGCTTCGATTAGGTCTTTTTTTTCTTTTTGTCACGAAGAGCAATTTTTACATTTTTAAAATTTATTTTGCAGTCACAGCTGGCATTCAGTATCATTTCGTATTAGCATCAGATGTACAGCATAGTGATTGGACAAACAGACTTTACAAAGGGGGGGACGTTGCTTCAGTAGAAGACAGAACTGAAGACAGAACCCTGATCCTCCAAGTACCCACCTGGCCCCATACAAAGTTACTACGATATTATTGACAATATTTTCTATGCTGTACTTTACATCCCCAGGGCTGTTCTGTAACTACCAATTTGTACTTCCTAGTTCCTTCACCTTTCTTACCCAACTCCCAACATCCCTCCCATCTGGCAACCATCCGTCTGTTCCATGTTAGTGAGTCTATTTCTGTTTTGTTTGCTCATTTATTTTGTTTTCCAGATTCCACCTGTATGTAAAATCATATGTTTGTCTGACTTATTTCACTTAGCACAATACCCTCTAGGTCCATCCACGCTGTCACAAATAATAAGATTTCATTCTTTGAAGATAAACCTTCTTTAACATCAATGTAAGGCAATCTTTGATCTATATAAAAAAAATGCTTTAAAAATGCTTAGACATATGGCAGCTTGGTTTTTCAAAACCTCTGGGCTCTGACAAAGGTAATCCTAAGTGAATAGCTTCGGACATTCAGGCTACCTCTGGGCCAAAAGTTAATCACTGACAGCTGAGCAAGTGGAGGTAAACTGCCTCTTTACAGAGCGTCTCGTCTCCCATGGATCACTGTGGAAATTACAGAGCGCATTCCCTTAAGTGTAAGCCAGCGGAGGCTCAGCCACACGCTAATCTGATACACTGCTCGTAGAGGAAGTCCACAGGAGGTGCCCTTCTACCTTGCTATTTTCTAAATGAAAATCACACACCAAAATCTAAATTACATGACAATATCTTTTATCTCAATTGTGAATAAATATATAATATTGGTGAACTTAAGGTCAGCAAAGATTATATGGACTTCACTATGAAAATGCAGATGAGTTGGTCTAAAAAAAAGTTTACTTGAATTACTGATTATAAAAGTAACCCAAGCTCACTTTAGAAAATTTGGAAAGTGCATAAGGATATTAAAAAAAAAAAATGCTACTACCCAAAGATAAATGTTAGCATGTCACTATGTTTCCTTCCAGTTTTTTCCTGAGTATATGTAAATATGTTTCCTTTATGGTCAGTTTATAGAGATTTGTACCCTGCCATTTTAAAAAATATTAACTATGTTACTAACTAGTTTTCAAGAACAATTTTCAGTGGCTTCATACTATGTCACAATGAATTAAAACAGCCTCTTCTGTTGTTTATTTCATCTAGAACAATGCCTGGTCCAGACCACAACCGGCATCACAAACTGGAACGTGGTCTCCGGTAAACAGAAACCATGCAGAATGAGTAGCAAAGACTCTAGAAGACGAGAACCACTGTCAAACCGGTCATCCTACTTGAGAAATGCAAACGCGCTCCTCGTTATGTACACGTGTAGCGGGGAATGCAGTGTATTTTGATGAGATTATTAGCCAAGACATAAATCACATCAGTAAGGAGAGTTTGGCAAGCTTACCCAGGAAGGACCCGGAAGGCAGACCCGGATGTGGCTCAGACGAGGATTTCACAGAGCCACTGGGTGCCCTGTGTGGAGACCTCGTTTTTCCTAGGCCACAGCTCTCACACTTCCGGGCTCAGGACAAACGCCATCAGCTGTTTTGCTTGAAGTGACAAGCTAACTTCATTCATCTTAAAGAAAACATCTGACAAATGCACCAGTCTGAATAACCATGATTTATCGGTCACTTTGAAATAAAAATGATGATCCATGAGAAAAGTGGCTAGTTCAGCTGATAATTCAATTTCACGCAAGTCTCTCTCCCTTAAAGCACTCATCCATCAGCAGTCAGCAGAGGCCCAATGTACGTACTTCCCATGTTATTACAAAGAATGTGAAAAAAATATAACTCAAGAGCTGAGGTTTAATAAAATAAATCATTTTTGCCGCCTCATCGAGGATATTAAGTGTACATTTTTACAACTGCTGGTGCAGTGCAGGCCCAGGAACCGGCAGCTCTGTCCACGACCTGCTCTTGCAGCATTGGCTTGCGCCGTCATAGCCAATGTCAACACCACTGAAAGGAAAACGCATCTGCATGTAATCAGAATAAGTGTGACCTTGAGGACCCTCTGAACATCATCGTAGACCCCCAGGATGCACAGACCGTGCTCTGAGGACCACTGGCCCAGAGGGCAGGAAAACTAAAGGAACTTCAGGATGGTGTTTTCTTTTATTTTTACAGTAAGTCCATAAATAACTTCTAAATGTTTAAGGGTATCTAAAAGAAAAAAACAAACTTGTTCTTTTAAGGCTTCTGAAATAACAAACAATATCAAACTCAGAAAATACTTCTTCTATGCAAAGATCAGCTCCCTTTGGCTCAGTGAGTGTTGGCTGCATCGCAGCAAGCCCTCAGCCCTGCAAAGCGCACGTCTGAGGAAGTTGTTTGCTGGGCAGGTTCAAAAGTGCAGCTACTTGAGAACCTCAGTGAACTGGAACGAAATTTATACAATTGCTCTCAGAAACCAAAAATAACAATATATCACTTTTAAAAAAGTCTAAGACGCAGCTTCCTTACAGTATTTAAAAGTTTACAGTTTGGACAACTGTAAACTGTCTTTCAAACCAGAAAAATGAATAACTTAGTACAATTTTCAGTGGTAAAGTAATAAGCCATTTCCGAATCTCCACTTGCAAAGTCACTCAGGAGTTGTTAGGATATACCGGGAGGTCTTTCTGCAATGCTTACAAACTACGTGAATCACAAACATTCCTCATGTAAAGAAGAAGCATTCTCAAATAATGATGGTGATAGATATGATTTTCGGTAATTTTTTAAATCCCTCTTAATAAGCCCTACCAAATTAAAGAACTTGCTAAGGCAGAAATCCATAGTCATGTATAGTATGAACTTTTGAAACAAGGACTAGGGAGATGCTGACAGTCAGCACCGTCACTCCAGCCAGACATAGCACCTGGCACACTGGCAGGTGTCCCGCGAGCACCCCGGTGGTTGAACAAATGAATGAATAAACAGATGAATGAATGAACATAGTCAATGCTGGCAGACAGACCAGTAGGATCGCTAACAGTCTCATTTGCGTTGGGAACTCTCAGGATGAGGAGGACTTCTGATTTCATCTATTTACAAAGGACTGGAGAACACATCTCTATCTAAATATTAAACTATTCTCAAATATTTACTTTTCTGAGATGCAAATAATTTCTAACAGTTCCAATACATCTGAGAGAGAAGATAGATTGTGTTAAGTCTATTGGATATATTAATGCGTTTGTTTTCCTAAGTGTTCCCTTCCCTAGAAAAGTGAATAATCTTCATTATAAATTGTGATTCATCAATGGAAGAAACACTGTAGACAGGACACCAAGCTAAGGAGGGTGCTACCTGCCATGAATCCAATGAGAAGGCACACATACACAGGACAATCCCAAGGCCTAGTGGAAACAGCCAAGGTTTTCAACAAGTGAAGCAGCTGGGAAAGGGGAAACAGACCCTTGAGCCTTTTTGACCTGCTCCTCCCCCACCCCCGCTTTATTTCACAAGTACTCCATATTTCATGAGTGGACCCCAAAATGCTTTCTAAACTTCCCCCAGCCATCACTTATAGTTGTAATCAAAAGCTCCCAAAACCTAGAGCTTTCTGACAGCTGCCGCACATTCTATCCCAAGTGCTCCACTTCCCCTCCATCAAAGCAACGTACGAGCAGCAAGTGCACAGGTCAGTACTTGACCTTCTCTTTCTCTGCCCTAATCACTGGTGAAAATGAGTATTTGCATTGAAACAGAGGGAGTAAGACTAAAACCAATTAAAAAAAAAAACACAGATAAACCAAAAAATGCAAAGTCAGGTAACGAATTTTGGGTCTGGACATCCTCACTTGGACGGGTACACTCAGGCACATATATGGTGCCGTAATACTCAACCTGGATTGTAAACCATTGACTCAAATGGTTAGTTGGTAACAATTAAATGTATCCTCTTTTTACAAACTAGTTGTCCAAGTTCCGGTTATGAAATTAAAATGTTTGACACCCTCTAGACTAAAATGCTGTTGTAAAAGCCAGTGATTTAAATAAATACAAATTAACCAACAACTGAAATATAGTCAACACATTCTCATAGCTAGAGGATCTTTTTAAACACTAAATAATATTGAAATTCTTTTCCTTTCGAATATTTTTCTTTTTGCATATTTTCAGTTTATCCGCCAATAACATGCCGTGGATCTATAGTTGCCTTTGACAGTCTGTTTTGATTAGTGATTTCCAGTAAATCTTTCTTAGGCTGTATATCACACAGCGACCCAAAAGCAGCAGAGAAAGTGAATCAGTGTCAATGCCAATTTTCATAATATGCAATTGAGCGTAACCTTCCTGGAGCCGTGGGTGGTTCTAACGACAGAATACATAAATGCTCAAATCCCTACCCAGGCCATTTCAAAACAATGAATTTCAGCTGTTAAAATAATGATTTTAACTGCTGACCCATTGCCTATTTCTAAGAAACAAACATAAAAGTGTTTACCTATCTATAAAGACAGACTTTGAATACTGCTTGCAATGTTCAAGAATGAACATCATAATGCTTGCATGTGAAGACATGGTAAACTTCTGTTAATGTACCATTCAAAGCAACATTTTTGCTCATGTGCTGATATAACTATAAAGGATAACTTTTTTATTTATAACCTTTTTAACGAGAAATGCAAAAAGGTTTTCCAGAGTAGCAGGATCACATGAAGTTCCATTGAGTCTCTCAGTCCAACAATTCCTGGGACATGTTTAGGTCCAAATAAATATTAGATGGGTGGATAAAACAAAAAGATGACTAAAGATCGCAAATCATAAATTTAACTCATATTTCCACAGGGTGCCCGCTGGACGCGCACACACTGGATCTGCACTGAGGGGTAAAATATTAACACCCAGGCTTGTGTTTTTCTAAGAAAGGCAGGCGGTTTAGAGGTTGCATGGGAAGACTTGCATAAATGCAATCATTTTCTTGAAATTAGATTTCCTGGAAATGAAGTGTCTTCTACAGAGGAAGTCGCCAAGAATTCCGAGCCAGAAGCAGACGTGAGCTCTCACTCCCGCAGTGATAAAACCCTGCACGGAGCTCCCGGGGTCCTGTTCCACTCACAGATGGTGCAGGGCATGGGAAGCGAGAGAAAGAGAATAAAGGTGGGTGGCCTTTTTCTTGGCCTCCTTGGTATCAGGTTCCAACCAACTACAGAAATTGGTCCAAATGATGAAATGCATTTCTTAAATTTTAAGTCTTTCCTTTCAGATTGACATCGGACATCAGCACAACAGATTCGTATCCGCCCACATCTCTTCTAAGGCCCTGAAAGACCCAGAAAAGCTCTATGCAGCTTTCTGAAGCTGTCTGGGCAGCATTTTTGGCCCTGCCGTAGACTCCTGGCAAGAGAAGCGGCTACTTTGCAGGCATGATATAGAAAGTGAGAACTAACCACCAGGAGCAAATGTTATTTTGGAATCCAACTGTACCCTTAGGTGACCCAGTCGAGTCTTTTGTTCATGGAGAGTTGCCAGCATCTGTGCAGTGGGGTTATATTTTACAAAGTAAAATACCTGAGAGTATCCAATGAAACTTTTTTATAGCAAGTCATCCTAGGAAACAGACGAAACCAATAAAGAGGTCACTTTTTAATTCAAGGCAGCCTTTTCTTTGTTAATGGGAGGCCTCTAACAAAGTGAGCAAGAAATCAATGTAGAGGCAGACCCTGTTTTATTGCGCTTGCTTTGCTGTACCTCATAAATGTTGCTTTAAAAAAAAAAAAACTGGAGGCAAGGCCCTCCACCAGCAAAAAGATTGCAACTCGCTTTATCGTGGTGCGTCTAGAACCGAACCGGCACTGTCCCCGAGGTATGCGTGCACCGAAACCCTGACACAAACCTCTGTTATCCTGTTTTCTTAGACGTCTGCAGAAAGAAGTTTTTGGTTGTGTTTGGCAATCCCTGTAACAGGCCGCTGCCAGCTTTCATGGCTCAGCCGCTGACTCAATATATGACAAACTGGGGCGGGCATTCAAAACTGACAGCTGGCTAGGAAAGGGGAAGGAAGCCCCTTTCTTCTTCTTGGGTAAAGAGGTGAGAATAATGTATTCCGTTCTTCCTCCATACCAACCATAACTGTTGCCCACAGGAAGCCCCCCAAACCCACTACCAGGAACGCGGCCACAGGAAGCCTGGTGGAGCCCAGCAGAGCATGCTCTCCTACCGGCACGCTTGGCCCCTGCAAGTGAAAAAAGGAGCAGTTGCTCATGAAGAGCCAAGCCAGCCCCCTGCCAGGAATTGCCACCCATCTCCCATTCAGGCATGAGCACCTATTGGGAAGGATTAATTTTACATGCAAAAGAACGGGGATTGAATCATTGGATTACAAACCCTCAGAGAGATATGCTTCGCCTACCAGGAACTTCTAAATTTACTTTTTAAAGCCACCTAAATCTTTAAATGTCTGCTCTAATTGTGAAATTCAAATAGCAATTACACAGAGGGCTG
>PVJI01019442.1:0-31030 GCA_004026765.1 Micronycteris hirsuta | reverse complement strand
AGATTGCAGAAAAAGTACCTGTACATTTTTTAGTGATTTAAAATTCCCAAAGAAATGACTGATTTTTTAATGTGTGGTTTTTAGTATCCACACCAAAAATAACTGACGTATGTCTTAAATTTTAAGCCATTTCACCTCCTTGTATATAAAACCACTAAATTATACAGTTGCGTTGATTTAACAGTTGTGATACTTTTTTGAATGGAAACAATAAACATATATTTTATTCTTAAAAAAACTATAATATAACTTTATTATCACACTAGTCACTAAAGCAGAACTTATCAAAGTCCCCATCCTCGTTCATAAAGACTCGTAATTTTCCCTGAGGGGAGACCGCGGCCTAAAACATGGAAGTTTCCTCCCCTGAAACTGATGATGAATAATTTAAAATCCTTCCCAAAGCTACCTCATCACATCCTTAAAGAGGGATTATCACGAAGTTTGGGGAAACGTTATGACAGTCACAGAACGTTTTGGGAAGCCAATGACGTGGCTGTCCTGCGTGAAAAGCCCCGCCCCGTCACAGGCTGCCTGAGCTGAAAGGGCAGACCGCCCTCTAGTACAAAGGGTTAAGCCTCAGACTCCAGGCTTTTCCAGGATGCTGCTGGACCCTTAGGAGGTCCGGTGCAGCCATGGGCATATTTGTGGCTGCTGCCCCAAGTGCTTGCTACTGGCCCTACCTGAAATTCACACGGGGATTTGAACTCTGTGGGATGGCCCGTTTAATAGCATATTTAAATACTGGGCGGGGGGGTGGGCAGGAGACAGCTCAGAGAGATGTTCCCCACTAATTCCGTTCCCCTTCTCTGGGATATGACAGGTGTCCCTAGATGCACACTGCAGCCTGGCCACCAGCTGGGCATCCCAAATCCTGTTCAGGCTGGTATCTGAATTTTCATTTATTGATTTATGTACATTAACTTCTTACTGGGTGCCGTCTACTGTGATCATCTCAAAAAAGTACCGAAAAAAAAAAAAAATGACCACCAGCTCTCAAAGAGGAGAAAAAAAGCAGGCAACTTATATTCCTACAATGTCCACTAGGAGCCGGGAGCCAGCATGAACAGTCTCCGTGTGTCCACATGGTCACCCTTACGAAGCATGTGTCCAGTCTAATCAAGAGAGTCAGACACGTCCACACTCAAACAGAGCTGCAGCCAGGGTCTGAAGTGCCACAGCGGGGAACCGGGCCCCCCCCCACAGGGAACATCCACACCGGCTGGAATGGCCGGAGGCTTGAGGGGGTGGTGTCTACACCGAGCTCCTTTGGGGAGAGCAGGAGACAGACGCAGACTGGAAGTGCAGAGGCATTCCAAAAAGGGCTGGGGAAGTGGGAAGATTCAGATAATGCTCAGGGGAGAGTGAGGGCCCCCCTGATGCAGCTGGAGAGGGTCAAAGGAGAAGTCATCGTGATTATCGATGAAAACACACATTGAGGCCAGACTGTGGGCCCCCAGCCGTACATTGGTGACACTGAACTTCATTCTGTTGGCATTGGGGGAGCTGCCCTTGGACCTGTCCTAACTCTGTGTCAAACTCGAGCTTCAGTGTCCAGTTAAAACCCTAGCCTCAGTCATTCCAGGGCGTGGGGCGGCCTGGATCCCAACAATTGCTTTAGACACAGCAGTTTTGATTGGGCGCTTGACCGAACTTCTCACTCAGGCATTTAGCCGTGGGAGAGAACATCATTTCTTTCTTAGGAATGAATGCCTGGCTGTGCTGCTGACGGGCTGTGCTGCCTCCAACAGATGCTCAGATTTCCTGAATTCATTATATTCCTCGTTTTATAGTCCACCTTGAGTTGTCAGTGTGATTCAAGAGATGGTATGCAAGTTGGCTGGCTGCTGAGAACTTGGGAGCGCCCACCTCCCAAACCGCCTCGAGTTACGCACGAGCCACGCTCCCAGATTCCCAGCTGGAAAACCTCCACGGGAACTTGCATCCTCCCCCTGGGACCCATCTGTCTCAGGAAGGGCAGAGGGCGATCGGTGTTCCGCACATGGCAATCCTGACCACCCAGAATCAGGGACGCAGACAGCAGAGTGCAGCTCCCCACCCCGTGAGCTCTCCTAACCCATGGGCTGATCACTCTCTTGTAGGACACAAAGTGTGCCCACAAAGTATACCCTCTACATATGCAATTACTTGTGATTGTTGAAGAGCCCGAGGAAACAGAGAAGAAAGGATGCAGAGTATAAATATGAAAAAACCAAGGCTTGGGCAGATCGAACTGTCCACCTGCATTCCATTCACAAAGTTATGGGTAAAACTGATGTTTGAACCAGTGGGGAACCATCTTCTCATTGACCCCGGGGCAAACACTGGGTGGAAGCCAGATACCTGGGTGTGCTTCCTGCTTCTTCCACACACGAGCAAGTTATTTAAAACTCTTGGAAACTCTGTTCCATGTATTGACAGATAGAAATAATGACAGTGGCTTCACAAGCTGTCGTAAGATTGGGGCAGGGTTCCTCAGCCTTGGCACTACTGGCGGCTGGGGACAGATAAGTCTTCGGTATGGGGACTGTCCTGTGCGTGGTAGGATGCTGAGCAGCATCACTCGCCTCTACCCAGTAGACCAGGAACATCCTCCTCTGCCCATTTGTGACAACCAAAAAATGTCCCTAGACATCACCAAGTGTCCCTGCAAAAGCAACTCTCCGCCTCATTTAAATCGGAGGAGCACACAGCAGGCTTTATCTAAGCAACTGTGCCACTTTCTTGCGTGGTCCCATCACCCCCTTTCCGCCACAGAGCAGACCAGTCCCTATTTCTTGGGTCTCAGGCTCAAAGAGTCTTCAAATTTAGATGCACTGGTTTCTTTCTCTTTCATTTATACAATCTTAATATGTTTATATTAAGAGCCTAACACAAAAGCCAGGCTTTTTTTTTTCCTGAATAATGTGTATATTTACATGGAAAAAGCTAAAGCATTTCTTGGATTGCTGCTTTTTAGCGTCCATACTTTTAGAAACATGAGATTAGTTGACATAAAATATGCTATTAGATGCAGGTATACAACACAATGATTTGGTTTTTGTATATATTACAAAATGATCACCACAATAGGTCTAGGTAACAGCCATCACCACACAGCTGCCCGCATTCTTCTTGTGAGGAGAACTTTTAAGATCTACGTCGTTAGCAACTTCCAAATGCAGAACACAGTGTTAGTAACTAGTCATCACGCTGAACTTTACAGCTTACCTCAATAACTGGAGGTTATTAAGGTAACCTGTTCTTAAATTATATCAAAGTACAAATTTCCAATTGAAGTACAAATTTCCAATTGTTAAGATAGTCAGGAGGATGTAAAGTCCCGCATAGGGAGCACAGTCAATGCAACTGTAACAACTATGCGTGCTGCCAGAGGGGTACCACACGTATCTGGGGGATCACTTCGTAAGTCATATGTAATTGTCTGCCACTACGCTGTGCACCTGAAACCAATACAATATTGCATGTCAGCTGTAAGAAAATGGGGTGTTGCCCTGGCTAGCGTGGCTCAGCGGACTGAGTGCCAGCCAAAGGGTCGCTGGTTCGATTCCCAGCCAGGGCACATGCCTGGGTTGTGGGCCAGGTCCCTGGTGGGGGGTGTACGAGAGGCAGCCACACAATGATATTTCTCTCACACTCTTTCTCCCTCCTTTCCCCTTTCTCTAAAAAAATTTAAAAAAAAATTTTTTTAAATTCAACCTCAATAGTACTGTCCAGATTTCTTTAAGAGAAAAAAAAAACAAAACTCGTGGTGATACTCCTCAGAGCCTTTAAAATGCTGATACGCAACACGAACACAAAGAGGGCGGCCGGTACGTCTCACTTAGCACTCGGACCGCTCTGCGTCCGGCAGTTCCCGGAGCTGGTGTATAACTGCTTCCCAGACCGTCTGCTCCGTGGGACTCATGGTCTAACCCACCTGGGACTGCTTATCAGAATGTACAGAACTATGATTCAAAATGATGCAGACGCTGCCGACTACCAGAACATGCTAAGAACCTGGGACTACTTAATGTCAAATATTCCCACTGGCTCCAAATCCAGTGTGCTGTCCATGTAGGGTTTTTTTTTTTTTTTCAATTTTATTGTGATAGGAACACTTAATATGAGATTAACCCTCTCAACAAATGCTTAAGGGAACGTCACTACTGACTATAGGCAGAATGTCGCGCAGAGATCCCCAGGGCTCACTCCTCTGGCTTAACTGAAATTTCATTCCCTTTCATTAGTAACTCTCCAGCCCTGCCCCCAGCCCCACCCCGCCCCCGCATCCATGTGGTGTTTAGATCACTTACCCGAGACCCCTTCTCAGGAAAGCACTGGCAAACAGAGCAATCTCTTCCTCCACAAGGACTGGCGAACTTCTTTCCGCTCTGGAAAGGGAAGCATCTGACTCAGTATATGGGAACCCATCCCTCAGCTGGGTGCGTACACCATACCCAGCACTCTCGGTTTGCCTCAGTCATGAGAATTCCACAGTATACTTTCCCTTCGCACCCATGAAAAGAAGAGACTACTACTGATATATAAGAAGGCAAGAATTTCCTTGTGGCTTGGTAATAAAGAGGGTTGATGATCTGTGAGCAAGAGTGAACGTGTGTGTGAACGACGGTAAATTACGTAAGCTAGGGTTGTGAAAAGGCTATGCACTCACCAGGACCTTCTTGGTAAGATTCGTTTACTGAATGGAACGATCTTCGAGTGTAAACTAGGTAGTTAGGAAAACCATACGTGCACATGGTCTCTAATTTAAATTATAAATTTGGGGTTTTTTTCCCCTTTACCTCCAAGGGGCGTGTCTCCCTCATCGAGTCCTTCTTATGGCAACGCTCTGGGAAGAGGCTGGCACTTGGGGTTAAAATTGGTCCTACAATTTGCTTCCTCCGAGATGCTTCCTCTATGGTGTTTCTCAGCCAGGAAGCTCCTGAACTTCAATAACTTGGGTCCTTTTCCCACTTAGAGCTAACTTTTCTTCAACACTCTCTTTAAAAAGTCACTCTACGCTCACATATTTTCTTAACTTTAATGCTTCCTCCAAACACACGCACATACACACTGATTTGGGAAAAATCAGTCCTTTGTTCTCATAAATCCTCATTATATCCAGAGTATCCACCACTTCAATACAAACGTACAGTAACAGAGTGACTATTTCATAGGTAGTTTCCTCAATGACAAACAGCCTCCATGATGCAGTGAAATGAGCTCTGAGAACTCAGTCACGGACCGGGGCTGAGGCTCAGGACGCCGGGGGGCTGAAAGCAGCCCTGGTGCTGGGAGCTGAGGGGCGTGACTTGCCTGGTCCAGCCCTCACTGCAGCCTGCGTGTACCAACCGCACGCGTCGGTAACTGATCATCCTTCTTAAACGCAGGGCTGTAAACTTGTCCTAGGACCAGTGCTTCGCAACCTTTTTCATCTCCTGGCCCACATAATTACTAATTCTGCAGCACATCAGAAAGCTACTATATTTTTTGCCAATCTGACAAATAAAATAGGTATAATTTTGATTCATTCACACCCGCTGGCTATTGTTGTACTGGCTATTGCCATTTTTTCCTTGACAATCTAAGGGAAAAGAGGTCAGGGCCACTGACTACATAGTCAGGTGTTGCATGTTCTAAAAATCCTTGCAGTACACCAGTGTGCCGCGGCACACAGGCCGCAAATGGCTGCTTTACATCCATGTATAATGTGGACACATAAAACAGTTAAACCGGTATTTATAGCTCTGATGGAAGTTGCACATACGTATACATTCATACCTATGCAGTTCATGGGTATGTATGTGAATGTATGTGAATACATGTGTATATATGGATATACACACATACAGAATACATAGGTATACGGGAGGAAAAGGAGTCTATCTAGCATCCTTTTTTCCTTTTCAATCACATAATTTAGACCACTTTTTTTTTTTCAGGAAAATATGCTCAGAAACAATCCAACAGAAAATATCTTTACATTAAGCATTAATGAAAAGACATCTTTATAAACAAAACTCTTAATGTGTCACTGAAACTATATGAGAATTTAAATCTTGTCAAGAGCCAAGCAGTTAGATAATTTAAGTTACAAAAATGTAGTTGAAGTTTCAGAAATATATGCCTCTTGAGGTTTGATTAACATTGTTACCTATGATGCAGAAACATTAAGTTCAAAAACCTGATTCAGTAAAAAAAAAAAAAAAATTAAATAAATGCCCAAGGCCAGGTCAGGACAGCTTGCAAACACCTAAAATAACTAGTCTGAACGCTTGGGTTCACTTAAGGTTGGGTTCATTATTATGTGCTCAGTGAAATATCAAAATAACCAGGGGGAAAGAGGGTCAGTTGATTAGATGGCTTGAAAATAAAGGCAAGTTTGTTATTTTATTTTTGTTTTTTTTTTTACTTAATTGTGCCAAACATCACTGAGATGTTTGTAGCAAAATTACATTTCAAAGAAAAATCAGTTTTAAATAGATCATCAAATTCTAATAAAGAGACAGAAATAGTTGCATATAAAATTTTGACTTGGACCAAAAAAAGCAAAAAGCAAGAAGTGATTTTAGTCTCTACAAAGCTCCTCTACATTAGACGTATCACAATAAACACCATTTGAAAAGGAGGGGGCATTTATAGAGGAAGAAGTTGCACCTCAAAAACTGATCATAGGAACCCATTAAAAGAAGATAAAGACTGTATCTCAGACAAGTCAGCATTCAAAGCACAAGCCGTATTCACTGGGTATAAAACCAGTCATTCTTCTTCAAAGAGAAAGAAGGAAATGTCACTGTCTGTTTTATCAAAGATACTTTAAAAAAAGCATTTATTGCATAGAAAGTTCAAGAAAGTAAATTATTACATGTGTATCTCTAGTTTCTTTTTTTAAAACTAAATAACATATGCACATGATTTAAAAAAAGTCAAATAGTGCAAAAGAGTACAAAGGGAAAACACATTTTCTCTTCCATCTTGGCCCCCATTCCTTCACCTAGAAGTAGTCAATCTCTTCAAATTGGTGTCTGGGTGTTGGTGAGCACATTCATGTAATCATTGTGTGTACACGCACACAGACACACACACTTTTTTGGTGATTTTGGTCTTGTTTTATTTTTACCAAAATGGTAGATTTTCTTGTGTTTTGCTCTTTTCACTTAATCAGATGACTTCTAAATCATGCCAAAATAATACATCTGGCTTTCCATCCACAAAGTGCTGTAACTTCATTAATTAGCCCTCACTGATGGACATTTTAGCTATCTCACTTCCTGAACAGTATCCTGGAACTAGTATTCTTGTGCATTTATCTTTATGCACATGTCAGTATAAATATGTATGATAAATTCCAAAAAGAGAAAGTCATGTGTCAACAGGTATGTGAACTTAAAATCCTGAAGGGTAGATTACCTCCCAAAGATACTGCAGCAATTTTATCTCTGCATTTAAAACCCAACGATAGTATAAGCACACTCTGTGAGAACTCTAGAATCTCTTGTCTACACAGACTGGTAGGAGAATCCAGGACAATCTAGTTCAGGAACCAAATTCACTCACATGGAACATGAGAACAAAGGAAGTGAAATTCAGGACTCTGGAAACTTTCATAATTAAAAAAATAATACAAAAATAAACTAAGAAGTATCAAATAAGAGAAATAGAAAAAATCCACACATGTATATTTCAGTGTGCTTCCACTTATTATTTCTGGTGGTGTTCTCAAAGGCATGTGAACTAAGCTGAGCCAGTCTTACCACCCTTACTTCAACGGGGACGAGACTGAGTCTTGGATAAATTGAGATTAGTTATTGTCAGAGCCAAGAACCAAGGCATCTCATTTCTGAACACAAATGCCTTCTACTCCTGACTGGTAAGAAGAGGAGAACAGAAACTTCCTATTGGATTTGCTTTGAAAAGACCTTATGATAACTAGCATCGGAGAAATTGGATTGGATGGGTCTCAGCTGGAGAGAATGGACAGACAGAAGTATCCTCACTGGAGTGATTTAAACCAGTCCAGTTATCTTGAGATTAGCCTGAGTTACAAGCAGCCCATAGAATTTCCCAGAAACATCTGAGTTTGGGTTTTAATAACTTAGATTCTCAGATCTTATTACAGAATGTTCTAGGCTTATCTTTCTCCAGAGTTAATCTTACACTTCTTGATTTAATCTTAAAGGGGACCAGCTGCTTCCTGACCCTCTCCAAAAAGCTTTTTAAGAAAAGTTATATTATAAAAGAAAGAAATCTTCAATACCATTTAGAGGCAGTTTGGTAAGCAGTCTTGGCTGTAAAATATAAAAGAAAGCTTAGAGCTCATCTAGTCCAGCCCTTCATTTTCCAGATGAGAAAACTGAATCCCAGAGAGTGACCTGTTCAAAAGTATAACAAAAGTAATGCATTCAATAAAGTGAATCTTCAACATGCAATCAGAGCTAACCACTGTACTTACCCCATATGCATGTTGCATAGAAAAGACAATAAGGATAAGTGACCTACAAAAAAGCAAAAATTGTAGATAAATTTAAACTGTTTTCATGCAAACCCAACTAAATAGATAAAGAATAAAGAAATTAATCCTAGAAAGCTTCTCCTTCTGTCTAATAGGCTGCTGCCACCAGCTCATTATCATCAGTGACAAGATAAATATTGTCCCCTCTCTGGCTGTCTTCATTGCCCTTCCCCTTATTAATCAGTTGGGAAGTGCTCACAGCTGTTGGTGAGGTCCTCATTGTGCTAGGTCCCATGGGGACCCTGAAGGGGAGAACTGCATGGATAGATGAGCAAAGGAAGAAGACTCTGGAGAGGAAAGGGGGCAGTTTTGTTCAGGGACAGGGCAAAGACAGTGCAGGGTGAATGACGTTACATAAACAAAGCCAGCTGGAAGGAGGGAGGAGGGGAGAAAACCTAATTGGACTGGGAGATGGTTTGGAAGGAATGGAAATAAATGGACTTGTTAGGGAAGAGTTAGGTAGTTCAAGGTCTTATAATTGGGGCAGAAATCCATGAGAGGTAACATCATTATTATAGACACATTTTAACAGTGAGAGATGAGCCAAAGAGACCACTATGTGGTCTGACTGCCCCTCGCATGGATATGTTGAAATCTTATCCCTAGTTTGATACTATTATGAGATGTAGTCTTTGGGAGGTACCTGGGTCAAGAGGGTGGAGTCCTCATGAATGGGATTTGCGCCCTTATAAAGGAGACCCCAGAGAACTCTCCCACCTTCTTCCCACCACGGGAAGATACAATAAGAAGTCAGTGGTCTGCAACTTGGAAAAGGGCCCTCCCCTGAACCAGCCTTGCTGATACACTGATCTCAGACCCCCAGCCTCCAGACCTGTGAAAAATCAACTCCTGTTGCTTAGAAGCCACGTGGTCTGTGGTGTCTGTCACAGCAGCCAGAACTGACTAAGAAAACCACTAAACATTCGCATACATTTGCTTCAGTCTTATGTTTGCCCAAGAGCTTCCGGATCCACCCTTCAAACAGCTATGATGGAGTTGAGAATTCCACTTATCGAGTCCCCAAGAGTGGGAGGCCCAGGGCCCCAGCCCAGGGCCGTGATTCCCCTGCCAGCCTTGTCCTTCGTTCTGCACAGAGTCATTTCCTCCCTGAAACCTCGTGTCCTTGGTAGCCTCCCTTCTCCACCCTCTCCTCCTTCCTCCAGCGAGGAGATGCTGGCACACACTGCAGACATCCACAGAGCCACCGTGCCCTGGGCGGGGCACTGGCCGGGCGATGGGGGCCACTCACCTGCCTCTGCACTGAAGTCCCCCTTCTCCCAACCTTTCTATTCAAATTTATGACAATTCCCAAAGGCCAGGTTGGCGTTACAGCGAAGCAAGTAAGTAACTTAGAGAGTAAAAGAGAAAAGAGGTGTCGAACCCTGTAAGAAACTGCTTTGAATCAAGTTCAAGTATTTACAACCATTGTTGGTTGAGTGAGTCCCTACCACTTTGGACATTTGTAAATAAGGATAGGTCCTATCTCCCCGAGGTCTGGGCCTCCACATGCTGACTCTATAAAACTGTAGTCAGGGCACATGTTTTCCACATTTTACCCAACGCAAACAGACTCAGAAAAGTCAAATAACACACTCAAGAGGTCGCAGGCAGAGAGGCACGGAGCGGGAAGGGAGGGCCCAGGTCAGGTCTGAATCCCACTGCTGTTTCCGCCTGCCCTCTCCCCCCTCCTCTTGCTGCTCTATGTGTTTTAAAGTAACGGTTTCTTTAAAGAACCATTCACAATTAAGATTACTTTGCCGTTTCCGCCACACCCTCTCCAAATAAGCACTTCTGATAGATACATTCTCCTCTCCTTCTTCATCGCCCATAATCCATGCTCAGCAGCTTCAAAACTCCCTCTTGTTCGCTATTTAACATTGCTCTGCTGGGTTCCTTCTGGAGGTGCCAGGGGAGAATCGGTTTCCCTGCCCTGTCTAAAGTCTAGAGGCTGCCTGCATTCCTTGGCTCTTGCTCCCAGCCACCTCCAAAGCCGGCAGCAGTGGCAGGTCAAGTCTTCCTCTGGCTGCACCCCTCTGACCTCCTCTGCCAACACCACATCCCTTCTCTGATTCCCACTGTCCTGCCTCCTTCTGGTACTTCTAGGGCCCCTTGTGTTTACACTGGGGCCACTCTGATAATCCAGGATAATCTCCCCATGGAAAGGTTAGCTGACTAGCATTCTTAATTCCGCGTGCAACCGTAAATCTCCCTGGCCATGAATCAGAATGTATTCATGGGGATTAGGCTGTGGACATCTTTGGGGTCATTATCCCGCCTACTAACCTCATGAAGCGTGTGGTCCTAACTCTACTAGTTACAGGGATTCTGTTGCTCTGGACATAGAGAGAAGTTTTTGCTATTCAAACCTAGTGTGTAAGAGCAAGAATCTGCAGCCTTTACATGAGCATCATCCCAGTAGGTAAGATTCCGTGGGTGCAATTCAGGACGAGGAACAAGGACCCACGTTTAATAATAAAAACAAGTTGCCAAATGGCAGGCATAATCCATAGATTTCTGGAACAACTTGGCTTTTGGACACAGGAAGCATTAGTATAATCCGCACGTACAGAACCAACATGGAGGAGCCATCACTGAATGGAAGCGCTGGGGACACTCACCAGGGGTTTGCGGCCGAGGGCTTGACCCAGCTCACAGCGCGCCTTCCTAACTCCATGCGCGGGGCTCACTGCGCAGCCGCCGGGCTCCTTCCAAACAGGCCTGTGGGGCTGCTCCGCTCCTCCAGAGCGCCCCCTTCATGAGGGGGGCCCTAGGTCCTGGCTTTGTCGTCTGCCCACGGCAAATACAAATGTCTCTCTTAAAACACAGCACGGATTGTAAAGTCATTCCTTTTGTTATTCACAGTGACGAAATAGATTCTGAAAGAGAACTTCAATTTTTTTTTTGACATAACCTTTCCTTAGTGATGGTCAAACAGAATAAATATCCATTTTTTTTTCTTAGAAATAAAAGTATTCTCAAATTCTTTATACGTCAAATATAGTTTTGAGAAGTAAAAACATCTCTATATATACATGTATACATAAAATGCTTGCATAAAAATGATTGCTTCATTTCTCTCAGTGGAATTTTCTTCCATGTAAACTTTTTTCCTGAAAATCCAAATTAAAATTCACTGGAGTGCTTTTTTTTTTTTTTTAACTTTTTGAAACTAGGAAAGGAACCCTCTTTCATTTAGCAATACGTAGTTTGCACACAGGTACCAAATATATGTAAAATATTTTACATAAAATGATACAACTGTTGTGAAACATTTTGGTAACTCCTCAAAAAGTCAAGCAGAGTTACCCTCTGACCCAGCAATTCCACTGCTAGGAATATAACCAAGACAGTTGACAATATAGGTTCACACACAGACTTGTACGTGAATATTCACAGCAGCATTGTTCACAATGCTGTGACTGGATAAGCAAAATGTGCTACATCCTTATAAAGCATTTGGCCATAGAATGAAATGAAGCACGGATAGAGGCTACAACATGGAGGAACCTTGAAAACGTCATGCTAGGTGAAAGAAGTCACATACTGCGTGATTGCATGTGGGTAAAATATCCCAAACAGGCAATCCACAGAGACAGAAAACAGTTCTGTAGTTCGCGGAGGTTTGCAGAGGGGATCATTGGAAGGTTCCAGGTTCCCTTGGGGTGTGAGAAATGTCCCAGAACTGATGGCGATGGTCGCACAGCATTGTGAATATACTAAAACCCACTGAATTACAAACTTTAAGAGTCAACATGGCGAATTTTATTTTGTGAACTTTATCCCAATAAAAAAAAAAAAACTATTTTGGCTCAAAGAACTCTATACTTTGATAAAAAATCTTTTTGGCTTGCAGAATGGAAATGTCTCATCTTAAAAACTTTGGTTTCTCTGAACAGCAGTACCAGTGAGGGCTGGGTAAAGAGAAGAAAACTGGGAGTGTTGAATATTATAAGCTATTTATAAATTCCTGGATAAAAATCTGAATAAACTAACTCAATGCTGTATTTATGGGAGACTAGCTTTCTAAATAAGTGGTAGAACAACATTCCATGATACTGTTTCAAAATCAATAGAAACAGAATCATTTTGAGTGCCTAGGTCTTTTCCCATTCTTAAATCCATCATTTCAAATAAATACTTTTTAAATTGCATTCTACAAGCCAGTCTCAGTAAAACAAATTGTTGTTTTGGAAAGAATACACAAATTTATTTGAATCATTTAAAATGTAGTTGATATTTTAAGCAAATAGGAAACACCATCAAAAAGCAAAGAAAACCAGAGAGATATTTGCATTTTGACTTCAAAACCGACAACAATAATGATGCAATTATTCTCCATGCATAACTGTGATAAAGGGCACAAAGGGGGATTTTATGAAAATAGACTGTTGCTATGGTCACCTTCCAGAGTAAGACTGCCCTATCGTGAATGATGGTCCTAACACCTAGGTGTCTCTCAGTACATTTTGGTTGAGTTGCTGGATGACTGGATTGATGGCTGGGTGGGTGGATGGACCAGTCTGCAGAGATCCAGTTGGTCTCCCCGTTAGTCGGCGGGACTGCCCAGTGTGAAGGGACACGGACTAGCAATGAACAGACGCAGCTGTCCCGGGAATGCCCAATGCGTTCTCGTCACCATGCACTCATCATATGAGCTCGATGACCATAGGGACGTCCTCTTTTTTATTCACAGATTTAGCCCCGGTGCCATAATAATGCCTGAATATAGTAAGTGCTTAATATTTATTTGTTAGATGAACAAACTTACGGAACATATCTGGGACCTTCAGAATGTGAATCAAATATGTTTAATAGGGAAGGTAAGATGAGGCCATAACTTTGAAATAATGTGCAGGAGTGGAGGGAGGGGGAAGGGGAGGGACCGTAACTGCTTTGGGTGAAGTGAGGACAAAGTGACATTTACTGACCGTATGTAGGGCTCTTTGCTGAGTGTAGCTCACATCACATCACTTAAGTCTCGCTACAGTTTAGTAAGAAAAGTGCTGTTTTCATTGTACGGGAAAGACAAGCTAGATCGGTTTAAGTCATCTGTGCAAAGTAGCAGAGGTAGTAAATGGCAGAACTGAGTCCAACACGCATCCCTTCTCCCACAGGACACGCAGCGCGGCCTTCAGACGTGTCTGTTCTCACGCTCCCGTAAACACCTTGAAACACCTCTGCACACTACATCTTCTCTTTTTAAAATTAATATCTAAAAACTTTCATCTTCTCCTTAAATCGTTCCCAAGAGAATACGTCGGAACATTATAAATGGTGACCTATGGTCGAACTGCTGCAGAACTGTTTCAGGCGTGGCCCGCGAGCCGTGACACGGCGGCAGTCGGCCTTCGCTGTCATCAGCTTACACTGTCTGCGCAGAGTTCTTCACAGTTTGGAACTTCACCGTTCCACAGTTAGAGATGAGAGTTCTTCTTGAACTCATGTTTCTGTTCTCCGTCCCACACACATCTTGGTGCAATGTAATTTTACATTTGAAAGTCATATTGATCACCCTACCATACTTCTCTGCAATGGAAATATGTATGGAAATGGAATATTTTTATATCCTATGATCACAAACCTCTGTCTTCAAAAACATCTTTTTCTCCTGGATTGATTTATCATTGTGATCATTAGCAGTATGTAATTCATCAAAAACATAAATGAATTTAAATTGAGACACAAAATTTACAATGATTAAAAATTAAAAGTGAAATTTTATTGGAATTGTAGTTGGCAATAAATGAATGGGGCTTTTTGTTTCTCCATTCAGCCCTAGATTAATAATAATACTTCTTATTGGAATGAGACAGGTTCAGCAACAATCCTACGTCCACTTTAATTTTTAAAGCTGTAAATTCTAGTAAAACTTATTCACAAAGATAAGAAGTTGTGGCTTAGTGGATTGAGAACTGACCTGCAAACCAAAGGGTCGCTGGTTTGATTCCCAGTCAGGACACATGCCTGAGTTGCAGGCCAGGTCCCCAGTTGGGGGCACATGAGAGGCAACTGCACATTGATGTTTCTCTCCTTCTTTTTCTCCCTCCCTTCCCCTCTGTCTAAAAATAAATAAAATGAAATAAATAAAAAAATAAGAAGTTGTGAATGAAAGCCAGTTGTTATACAAATGTCATCAAATGGTATACCAAAAGCAGTATAGAATTTATCACCCAGAACCATTTGGAGTGATCTTTCAGCTGCTAAGTCTTCCTTCAGTTGTCACGACACAAACGCTGGGAACCACCCGGTCCAGGGGATGGAGAGCACGGGAGTAGAACGCTTTCTGTTCTCAGCACTTGCGTTTACACTGCACATCATTGGGTCCCACACACAGTTCTTACACTCGGAGCAAAGTGGGGTGGTAACATTGGGGATGCATGGGGTAAGGGAATGAGGTAGGGGCATGTCTTTCTTTTTAAAAGTAGGGGAAGGACAATTATAAAAGGGGAGCTGAGAATTTGGACCAAAGACCCATTTTCAGATAGAATACTTCTAAGAGAGAATATATGTATATAACAGTTGAGAATCTAGAAATTGATTCCTTTCATTAATTTTCCAAGCTGCCTGCATAACTTTTAAGAATCCTTTTGTCCCACAAAAGTCCATGTACCTCAGTTTGAAGACCTCTGCTTTGAATGAACTGCCAAAGGCAAAAAAAGAAAAAGGAGAAGAAAAAAAAACCTCCCTTATTCAGCGGTTCACCTGGCGCAAGCCTCAGAGAATGGTGTGCTTATCCCACGGGTCTGCCTGGAAGTCCAAAGTAAGCCATGAAGGAGTCGCGCAGGTTCTGCAACTGTTCTCCTGCCTAAGACGCAGCAGCAGCCCCATCACCCCATCAGCCAGAAAAGGGGGGGCCGTCACTGTGCATCGCGCTCTACACTTCACAAAACGCTGCCACACGCGTAATCCACAACAATCTGAGGATTTTTTTCTGTTCCAACAACTCGTGTTAAGAGCATAAAAACCTTTTTCTCCACCAGGCTTTTGACCGCACCACACAAAAATACCGTGCCCCTAGGAACAGCATCCCTCTAAACTCCCATCTCACTAATAAATGGCCGTCATCACGTGAGATTGGCTGAGGCCATGTGGTTCCAGTGGAGCCTATCATTACCACCAAAAAAAGTCCCTGAATCCCCTGACCGGTGTGACACTCTTGGTGGGGCATCGTCCCGCAGAGCAAAGGGCCAGGGCACATGCCTGGGCTGTAGGTTCCATCCCCAGTTGGGCACACACTAAAGGAGCCAATCCCCATGGGTGTTTCTCTCCCTCTCTTTCTCCCTCCATCCCCCTCTCTCTAAAAATAAATAAATAAAATCCTTTAAAAAGGAAGTCCCTAAACAATCCAAAGGGCTTTGCCCTGAACACATATGCAAACAACGGTTCTAAAGGACTGCCTGTCTCGTGAACTTGTGCAAATATTCTGTGCCTCTCAAAGAACAAGATTTAGTTTGCCAACTGTTCTGCTCAAGAAGGGGGTACAGCACCGGAGCCCTGTCAGCCCAGCTAAGTGGGGCGTGGCCAGGTTTTCGTCACCCGATCTTGTCTCCCCAGCCACATGGAAAGGTTGGGGGTGACCTACATCACCCAAGGCTAGGCGTAGTGACACAGAACTCTGGTTCTGGGCTGGAGGATAGTACCAAAAGATAATCTGGATCAGTCCTCTTGGAAGGCTGAAATTAGGAAGCTGAGAGAATAAACAGGGATGTGGGGTAAAGGATGCATCCAGAAGTGCTCTGAGGTCGAGTCAGGCATGAGAAGGTGGGGACAGGTCACGTCAAAGTACAAGCCTGAATTTAGAAAAAACAGATATGCAGAGTAATCATAAAAAGTTGACTTCAAGAGAAAAAAATGCAGAAAGATAGACAGAGGGTCTCACGAGAGGATGAAAGACTAGCGCATTCCTGAGAGCTATTCCTGGGGCAGTCTGAGAGTCAGTTCCTGTAACCTGAGCAAACTGACCTGTGCAGACGTTCCACAGGCCATGATTTATCAGGGAGCTCGCTTGGGCACCCCATCATGGGGAAAGTGAACATAAGTGCCCGGGCCTTTGACATCCCCTCTCTCACCAACCTAAGTAAGGCCCACAGCCGCTCTCCCAGTGTGTGTTCCCATTGGTGACATCCAGCATGCGTAGTCTGTAAGTGTCACTGTTCTCTTCTTCTAGCTCCCTGGAGTCCTTGTTTTTTTTAATTCCTTATGAAAATCCTGGACCCCAATTCCACTGGGACTCCTCGTGAGTCTGTGCCGAATGTGTTTCCAAATGCTAGGTCTGGGGAAAAGATCTGAAGTCTTCCAAATCACAGTCTCCACCAGGGGAATTTGTTTTCTCTGCAACCCAGTCTTGAAAAGAAGTGCACTCTGCTGGGGTTCTCATCGATGGGGAACGGGGCAGACAATGGCCAAGACTGGAGGGCCAGATAAACGGGAGGCCGAGCATCAAACTCCATTAGTCACAAAAAGTAGCAGAAGTATCACATCTTCTCTTTCCCCAAGTAACATTCAGTCTTTGAGTTCTTGTCACCAATAATGTTTTTGTTTTTTCAGAGAAATAACTTTCTATTAACTCAGTGACTGTACGGTCTTTCCTTTCAACCTTCAGGCACTGAACTGTCTGAAGACTCTCTAAGGCTACATTTTTGTAATGGTTTGAACACCGATATGTATATACCTTTATCTTTCCAAAAAAGAATTCCTAAAGGCTCATATTTTTGCAAAGAAATAAACAAAGGGCCTTAAAGTTTAGGAAAAATACCCCCAGAGGCCAACATCTTTCAAGGTTTACACTTTCCTTGTTAAGAGATCCCCCGACCTTCCCCCAACATACAAGCTGGTTGCTTGGTTTTGCTCTTTCTAAAATCCTGTGTCTTCCTGTTGACTCTATCTGCAGTCTTTCGAAGACTTCAGGTTAGTTGGAGCTTTTTAGCAAAATCAGCCAATTCCATCCAACATTACAAGGTTTTTAAAGCAGGTCATGAATCTGGGTGGTCCATGGACCCCTGGAATGTGGCTACAGCGTCATAGTCTCTAAGAAGCAACAGGGAAAAACTTGAAAACTACTCAAGCAAATTCTTAGGAATGACTCTGAGTTCCAACTTGACTAGAATGTTGCTGGATTATGGCCAAGCCCACTCCACCCCCCTTCTCCTTCCCTCCTGGTTCGGTTAAATTGTTTGAGAGTGCGCAGCGTCCTCAGTTGACTTTGGAGTTGAGTTGGCTAGTCTGGGGCCAACCGGACCATATCTCAGCTAATCCACCATTCTGTCAATATTGGCTTTTCTTATCATTCTGTCCTTTTCGGTCTCTTCCCAATATCAACAGAAAAAATGACATCATAATAATGTCACCACATGGGAATGACATAAAAGTGATAAATGCTCCAAAAACATACGACTAATTTTCAAAACCGATTAGCCCTGTACCTCCAACTGAAGAATGGCATTCTTGACTCAGAATGCCTCATGTTGCTTGCTAAAAATACTAATGCCCCAGGTTTCTCTTGGTCTGTGATCTTCCTGTCTGGGCAGGGCTAGGGCAACTCTATCGGAAGTCTCGGGACTTTTCCTACCTCTGGGAACTGCCTTTGGGTGAACCCAGGTAGTAATACCCTGTGACCCTACCAGACAAGGCCCGTTCTTCACCACAATGTGAGGTTAGTATTGATTTGCCTTAGATGACTTCTCCTCTCCTCCATGGAGACTGGCTGCCTTCCTCTCCTGGTGCCTGTGCTCTCATGGTTAGGGACGAAAGCAGGGCTCTAGAGTTAGAAAAACTTGTGATAAGATCTTGATCACTTAGCAGTGCAACCCTGAGCAAGTTCATAAATCCTCTGCACTCTTCATTTCTCAGTATGGAAAATGAATAACCTGAAAGAACTGCATGAGCCTAATTCTCATGTAATTCGATTGCCTAGCACAGTGCTTGCTCTGTGGGAGCAACTTAATAAATGTTTATTTCCTTCCTTTCTAATTCATCATAGAGACAAAAAGAGCTCCCACCTTTTTTAAAACAATTTTTTAAAGATTTTACTTAGTGATTTTTACAGAGAGGTAAGGGAGGGAAAAAGAGAGGGAGAGAAACATAAATAGGTCCCCTCTCGCACGCCCCTACCTGGGGACCTGGTCGGCAACCCAAGCATGTGCCCCAACTGGGAAATGAACCAGTGACCTTTCGGTTTGCAGGCCAGGTGCTCAGTTCACTAAGCCACACCAGCCAGGGCTGATCTTTGACCTAGATCTGAAAACGCAAGTAATTGTACCAGACAGACTACAGAGGAGGTTTCCTATGGGATGACACAGGAAATCCTTTAAAAGTTGATTTTGGACCACCCTATTCTATGAAGTGTAAAAAGTAGCTGTGAAGGCAAAGGAAAGCATCCGAAAGCTTTAAAATAAGCAAGTATGAAAAAAAAGGGAAAAAAAGTAAAATAAACAAGTATGTAATGGGCATTACTAACAGTCACCAAATATTTCCAGCTCTTTCCAGGCATGCGGTAGATTTCATTTCCCCACCACTTACAAAAATGAAGCATGGCCACATGACTGCTTTGGCCAATGAAATGCGAGTGGCAGTAGTATGCATCATATCCACATTGAAGCTTTTAGAGAGGTGTTTGATTTACCACATTCTCCTCCCCTTCTGAGGGGACCAGAGAAGAACATGTGCAGTGGGAATTTCCAGGAGGTTCCCGAGGGGCTGTCATAAGCAGAGCTCCCCACTTTCCCGCTCCCCTACATCCTATGATGAGTCATTAGTGAAAATGGAGGGGAAAAAAGTCCTGTTACTGTAAGACTCTGAAATTTGGGGGCTGCTTGTAACTGCCCCAGAGCAACCTAACCTTCCTGATCTAATGTACAATTTTAAGTGGAACTCGGACAATAACGTAGAAGATGGAGTTCCCGGTAGAGAACTTGCAGCGGATGTTGCTGTCATTCACAGATGATGAGGGCAGGCACCAGGCAGGGCCCTGAGCTTAGAAACACTGTGAAAGAATCCGGAGATGCGACGGCAAGAACTGACATGCGCGGTAAAGACTGAGGTTCTAAAAGAACCTGGGAGTCGACTGTTCTAGAGGCGTTGAAAGGAAAAGGTTCTTGAAAGAGGAGGAATGACTAAGAGGGGAGACCAAGTAAAACAAGATTAACTTAAAAATTAATTAGGATTCAATTTAACCTTTAAAAAAGACTAAAGAAGCTACAGGAAGCCTGGCAAAGTGCAACTTGTCAAAAGCAGAAGTATCCCTACACTACAAAGCCTCTAGAAAGATCATGAACCTTGGAAGAAAACAGACCTGGGTGTGAATCCTCAGAGAATGTGTCAAGTCATCCAACTTCATTCACTCAGCAAATGTAAACAACTTCATTCATTCATTCAACAACAGAACACCAACGATGCCCTGCCCTACTGGGGCTTACGTTCAAATGCAGGGAAACCAACTCCACATATTTCAGCACTGTGCAGAAAACAGACATATTGTGGCGATAAAAAGGAGACAAAAATGATAATATAGGGCTTTTCAAAGGCAATGACCACTTCGTTTTTCTCAAAACCCTTATTTGGAACCAAAGTCAACAGTAGAGATCTCTGTATCCTTTGTATGTACAAAAGGAATTGACTTCCCTTTCCTTGCTTTATCTCATTGAAAGAACCAACTGCAAAAAGTCAAACTTCTTGACCCCGAGACAATTTTTTTAAAGTCAGTAATCCTGACTAACACCACCTGGTGAGCATACCAAACACTGTACTAAAGGAGGGTGTAGGTAGGAGGTGGGACGGTGAGGAGTGGGTGGATAAGTCTGGCCTTTAGACAAGCCACTTCTCAAAGCTGAATGTGCTGATGAGTCATCTGGAGATCTTGGTGAATGTAGCCTCTCTGTGGGTCTTGGGTGGGGCCTAAGAGTCTGCATTTCTAACCAGCTCTCCAGGACGCCAAGCTGCTGCTTCCAGAAATGCCAAGAAGCAAGTTCTAGATGCCTTAATAGTTCATTGACCTCGAGGGAGCCAGGGAGATGGGCTTGAACCTTTCCTGTGGAGCTGAGAAGCGCATATCTGTCTTGTGCCACCGATTCGCATCCACCTTGTTTTCCTTTATGCAACTGGAGGATCAAATTCTACTACTGATTGTTTTGTGAAGGCCCTGGACAAAGGGCTTCTACTGGATCACCACATTCTTTTCCTATAACTCTTTGAGAAGGGTTCCATGATTATGCCCACTGTGCACAGGAGAAGCCCCGAGCCCCGAGAGGTTAGGTCACACTATGAAGTATAGAAAGGGCTCAAAATCCAGAGCCTACTGCAGAGACTAAGCTCTTAACCACACTTTCTCCTGGCTGCACGTACATCACAAGTTTCCCTCTTGCTCTACTGTGGCGTCAGAAGAGACTTGCAGTTGACTGCTCCTTCCATTCCAAAGGTGATAAAACCAAGTCTGGTCTTCCATTAAAATGACTTGGTTTCACGGTAAAGCAATTAAGGTCCAAACTGAGAAATCTGGAGTCCAGCAAAAAGAAGGAGCATTAAACACTAACTTTGAGGGGGTTTTCCCCCGAGGAAGTAATGTCATTTCACGCAAGATGTTCACATGTCCCTCAGAATTCTTGGACACTGTTATTTCATCAATACAGCAGCTGATGTCCTATCTAACCAGGATGGTGGGAGAAGGTTCCAGAAGAGCATCCCTGTCAGTAGGAAGATGCTACTGCATAACGCCCTGCAATGTCTGTGGCTTGGGCATACATAAGTCCTATTAAAGAGTTTCATATATTTTAATAAATATATAATTTTAGTAAGTATAAAAATATTTGATTGTTATTATATTTATAATAATACAATAAATCTCAATAAAGAGTTAATAATAAATGTCCATTTTATTATTCTCCTAAGAAGAGACCCTGATTCAATGCAGCTAACTTCACTGAAATATCATAAAACAGTGGTTCTCACACTTGGTTGTACATGGAAATCTCCAGGGAGCTTTAAAACAAGCTGATACCTGAGTCCTACCGCTAGAAAAGTCTGGTATAATTGGCTTCGGATGAACTAGATATCAGGAGTTTTAGAAGATCCCTAGGAGATTCTAAAGCACAACCACAGTAGGCAATCACAGGCATAAAAAAACAGGGAAGACCATAATATTCACTCTTCAGCCAAAAAAGGGTGGGGCGGATTTTCATTCATCCACTGTCAGGCTTTTGCCCGCCGACACAGATCTCGTACACTACTAGAACAGACCCCATTCTAATTGCAAGCAAGTAGTTTTCCTCAATCACGGACCACACCACATATTTTACACTGGTATCCGATGACCAACTACTGCAGATATCAGCAGCACTGCTCCCAAGCAGGAGTTCTCAACCTGGAGATGAATTCAGGTGGTCTGTGAACTTGGGCAGGAGCAAAAGTTCCATCTCCAGCTTCACTCACTGTCCTGGAAGTTCAGTGTCGCCTTCCGTTATGAATACAGGCAACAGACCATAATAGTATTGGCAGCACCTGAGAGTGTGCAGCCACTGGCATTTTCACACCACATTTCAGTTTTGCAGTTCTCACAGCTTTGAGATTAAAGCTGTTCTCATGGAGCTGTTGTTAGACCTAGGTATTCCAAGCAATATTAATGATGCACGTCTGCTGCTAAATCATGACTTGAACACTTTAGTAACGGTATGCCAGTAAAAGTAATTCTGATTTAGTTGTATGTATTTAATAGCATTATTCTGAGAAGGGTCTAAATGCACCCCCAAAGCCAATGTAGTCAACTGGGCAAGAAGGGGCACCAGCCCTGCTTCGAAGAGGGCACCGTAACAAGCCAGGTAACTGCACGTTTGCATCCAGGGCCACCTCCACGAAGGGCACTCTCAGGAGGGAGACACCCAGGACAAAGTTGGCTCTCGGTTTCCCCTGCATTTCCGCAGATAAGATCCAGCCTGAAAAGCCAGTTCAACGCAGCAGAGAATAGGATGGGCATTCTCTTTCCCCTCAGCTGCCTTTTGCTCTTGGCATGTCACAGTGCCCAGACTGCCAGGCTGGTGGTAACTTGAGCCTCCAAATTAATCAAAACACAGCGCCCAGTTCAAGCCCAGGCAGACAAGCTCGGGAGCCAGACACGTTCTCCTCTGGTGACCCTGAGCCCCAGCTCCCCGGCCCCACCCGCCACCCCGCGCGCCCCACCTGAGATGCCAGGCCTTCTCCACTGCTCCCCACCGGCAGATGCCCCAGGCTCGAGGGCAGTGGTTGCCCAGCCTGGGTCACCCGCGCCTTACCTCCGGGGGCCGCCCGCAGCGCCAGGGGCTGCCTCATCGCCAACCCGCAGGGCGCACACCTCCCGGCTCTGCCGCGCCCAAATCCAAGAGCGACTCAGCCACCTCTTCACCACGCCCTCTCCGCCAAGTTCGGCGGCTGCAAGTTGGAGGCGGGTTGTAGAAAGGGAAAGCAGCGAGATGGCACCGCCGGGAGCCGGAGCCAGTGGGCCCTCGGAGTGCCGACGCCCGGCGCGCCTCCCACTTAATCTGGGCACGGCCGCTGGCCACTCCCTCCACTTTGCTCAGCTGCCTCCCCATTGCACACCCCCAAAATTCTCCACCTCCGACCCGCAGCCCCTCTGCTCCGCCTCTGCTCCAGGACCTTGGGAGCATCACTTCCTTAACCCCTAACCCTGGATCCTCGCCCACCTGCCCCGCAGGCGCACAGCCCTTTCTCGACTCCTGGGCAGGGCGCCCAGGTCGGAGGGACATTGCCTGGTGAGTTGAAGGGGAGGTGGGACGAGGGCGGGACCTGAGCCACTTCTTCCCTCCCTTGGAGCCACAGTCAAAAAGCCTCGGTGGGGAGGGACGGACAGCGCGGCTGAGCCCTACCAAATCCGACCCGGGCCGGCTGGCAAGCCGGGCTCCACAGCCGGACTCTGCAGCCCGAGCCAGGCAAGGGACGCGGTGGCCCGGGAGCCTGCGGGTACTCTCAGCGGGCGCCCACCATGTGTCCCCGGACGGCGCGGAGGCTGCCCGCGCTCCTGCTGCAGCTTTTGCTGGTGCTTTTGCTGGTGCTTTTGGCGGCCGTGCCCTCCGAGGGCAAGGTGAGTGCTGGGCGGCGCCACTCCCACCCCGGCGCAGTTCAACCGCCACCCACGGGGGCGCCGTCCTGGAGACTTTGCGGGGTGGGTGCGGTGGCTGCAGGCTCCACGCAGGTCGCTAGGCCGGCAGCGTGGGGACGCGAGCAAGCGAGGATGCCTGAGGAACAGGTGGACTGCGCGGGGCTGGAGGGAGAGGCAAACTTGTAGCATCGTCTAGGAGTCAGGGATGGGAAGGAAAGACCTCCGAAGATAGATGATGATAGATAGATTGATAGGTAGATGATGATGATAGATAGATAGATAGATAGATAGATAGATAGATAGATAGATAGATAGATAATAGATGAGATGAGATGGAGGTAGATAAATAATCACAGGGGATGAATACGGGAGAACACCGGATATGGAGACACGCGAGGGCACCCACGGTGGTGAACCGGAACAGGAGGCGCGTCCCGGCAGAGAGCACACGGGGCTGGCAGCAGAACCCCGAGCGAGTGTCCTGGCCCTGCCACTTCCCAGCTGTCACTTCGCACCAAACTTGCTGCCCCCTGTCGGGCTCGGTTTCCTCATCTACCCTTGTCCTCCGGTGTTCAGTCCCTGTCACTGGGAAGAGCAATGCCGTCACTGAATTGTTGACTTCACCTTAGAAACAGACCTCCTGTGAGTGTGAATTAAGCGATCTGTGACTTTCATTTCCATTAGGAATTTGAAAGACGCCCCCCCCATCCATTTAAATCCATCCCCATATTTCCTATTCTTTGCGATTAAAGATGAATTGGGTGTCCTCAAAACTCTTGTGACCCCTAGAGTTGAGGTACATAACTTTAACTTGTGAAAATAGAATTTAACTTTTCAGATTCTTTCTGTGATTTTTACATTTAAAAATTTAACTTGGAAAATAATGCATTTGGGGTAGCAACGCAGCAATGTTTCATTTCCAAGGATGGAAAGATGTTTTACAAATTTCATGACAGATTATGATTCGGAAATCAGTAGGCACATGCATACATGAAGTTTTTAGAGCCGTTGGCCACACGTCATCAAGGATTTTCCATGTAAATTAATGTAGTCAACAATATTGTAATAACTAAGTAGGGTGCCAGGTGGGTACCTGAAGCATCAAGAAGGAGCCCTTTGTAACGTATGTGACTGTCTAACCAATGTACTGCACACCTGAAACCAATACAAAATAATGTTGAATGTTTCCCCGTCTGTTGTGGCTCAGTGGATTGAGCACTGGCCTGCGAACCAAAAGGTCACTGGTTCGATTCCCAGTCAGGGCACAAGCCTGGGTTGCAGGCCAGGTCCCCAGTGGGGGCCACGTGAGAGGCAACCACACATTGATGTTTCTCTCTTTCTCTTTCTCCCTCCCTTCCCCTCTTTAAAAATAAAATAAATAAAATCTTTTAAAATAATAATAATAATGTTGAATGTCAACTGTCACTGCAAAATAAAATTAAATAATTTAAAAATAATTTAAATCAAAATACTACAGATAAAGCTAAAATGCCCCTTGATCACCTCCATACCTCTCCCCCTCTGCTATCTAAACAAGGTATCCACTCTCACCACTTCCTGTTTCTTTCCAGATGTTTCCTGTGCCTTTATGCACATACATGGACCCACAAACAATATTCGTTTCTGTTTGTGTTTTTCAGTTTAATCTTTATTGTATTATTTTCCATTGCCATTTAATCCCCTTATACCTCCCTCCCCCATCTCTTTGTGTTTTTTAACATAAGTGATGTAAGTAATTTTATACATATATATATATAATATATGAAGATCATTTTGTAACCTACAACTCTGTCCATATCAGTATTTAAGAGAGATATGTCTTTTTTTCTTTTTTGCCCCCTTGCATAGTTTTCCATAATATAAATATACCAGAGTCATTGGGCCATTCTCCTACTGATTTACATTTGGGTTATTTAGTGTTTTACATTCTACCGGGTTGTGTATTCCATGGAATCTCTTCATGGAACTGGTTCTAACCGACTCATTTTGCACAGAGTAGGAATGCATATCTCAGGTAGCTCAGCACTTCTGGGGTAATGGGCAAAACTCAACCAAGTCAGTGCAGATTGTCTACCAGCTTTAGTCCAAGAGTAAATAAATCCAACAAGCAAAAATCCTAACAGAGGCATCCACGGTGGGAAGGCCTGGGGAAGAGTTCCAGAGCAGAGTTTGCCCATCTTTCTAGACTCCAAAAAATAGGGGGAATTAGGGAGGGCTGGAGAAAGTCAGGAGGACTCACATGTGTTTGAAGATCAGCGAGAAAAGGTGACGCTCTGGGATCATGTAACCTCCAGGTCATAGCAGTTGTCAGTTACATCGTCATATTCTCTTATGGTGTTTCACATGTAAAACTTTCTGTTTTGAGTTTGGCTAAGCCTTGGTGGCTTTTGGCTTATATTATACTTAATCCTTTTATATTATTTTTATCATCACTTGAAGTCTTCATTAAACACATAAGAATGATCATTTCCAGTGCACCTGCTCAATTACACAGACCATGTCATTAGAAACCATGAAATGTGCCTTCATCATGCAGAAGAAAGGAATCGTAAGTGAGGTGGTAACTGGCCAACCTGGTGCCAGTGTGGCTCCCACCACAGGGTCACGGTGACATTAGCCAAGGCACTTGACCTCTCTGAGCCTCAGTTCTCTCATCTGTAAAATGAGGGAGTTGAAACCCCTGGTGAGGCCAGCAGGTGAGGTAATGTGGGGGAAGGGAGAGCAGTCTTCAGGAGTGACTGATTCTAGAATTCAGGCTCAGGAATGCCAGCATCTCTGCTTTTTCAGGAGAGAAGCTAGGACTCCAGTTTCCATCAGAAATCTCTCAAATTCTAGATGATAGCAAGTAAGTCAAAACTTGACAAAACTCAACTTTTTTGTAAGGGCCTAAGGAATACAGGGCCAAACTTCCTAAGGGAGAGCCAAACTTAGCCTTTGGAGCATGATATTTACCATCTTCGTGCTCCACTAGGTAAGCACATATTTTTCGCTAGGTTGCTGCAATTTTATTTTAGCATTTCTCAAAAGGGCAAGAGAGGAGTGGTGTTGACCCCACATTCCCAGTGCAGACAGGGCGGACCTGTCCACTCCGACATTTTGTTCTGAGGCTCCCCAAGTAAAGTCCCGTTCTGCAGGCATCTGGCCCCGGGCCTGCTGTTTGGCAGCATCCCCAGTTTACGACTGTCCCCTGACCTGGCTGCTCACCCACGGGAAACCCAGAGGCACCGTCCTGTTGCCACGCGAAGTAGATCTAGGAACTCCTAGTAGGTCTGGGAGCGGAACTAGAGAGCCTGCCCCTCTGCTACCTGGAAAAGGTGAGGTTCACGGTTGGAGACACCGTGCTTTATCCTTCCTCTTTTTTTCCCTAAAATTCCAGACAGGGCAGAAATATGGCAAGCCTGTATCAGGAGCTGAATAACAGCTGCATTTAGGGAGGATGCTTTCTCAACAGATTTTACTTTTAAGTGTAAAAACTTAAGTCGAATTAGGAAACATTTCAGACAAACAAGAAGTGATGGATCTATCTCTGAGATTAGGCAAGTATGGATAAGCTTTACCTGTTTGCTCTCCCATCTTTCCATTTAGAAAAAGCTATATATAGAACATTATTTATTGAATATCATTCTTTCACTCACAGTGTTTTGTAGTATTACATCTGCAAACGTGTACCAAGCACCCATTTATATTTGAGTTATTTGTTTTCATATACAGGTCTCTTTTTAGGGCCTTAATTTCTCACAATATTTTAGTGTTTTTTGTTTCTTTAATTTCCCAGTATTGAATATTTTTAGTGCCACTGTAAATGGCATATTTTGTAAAATTTAATAGTCTAACTATTATAGATATAGCAAAACACAGTTGAATTTTGTATTTTGACTTTAATACAGTGACTTTGAATAGCTGAAAGGCATTTAAGGCTAAAAAATTTCCACCCCAATACTCCTTTCACTGCACAGCACACATTTTAATAGGTAGTATTCTAATATCATTAAGTTTAAAATATTTTCAAATTGATTTCTTTTCCTGTGTGTTATTGAAATGTTCATTTGTTAATATCCTAATGTGGGGATTTTTTAGTTACTTTTTAATTGAATTGTGGTAGAGACTTCAGATTTCCAAGTTTATCAATTAGAGCAAGAGTTTTGATCATGTTAATTGAAATTACAACGTATGTGCGCATGTGTTTTTTAATATACCTTACTCAGTGGATATTTACTTATTTATTTTTTTATTGTTGTTCAAGTACAGTTGTCTCCATTTTCATCCCAGCACTCCCTCCTGTACCACCCATCCCTGCCTCCCACCCTCGAACCCACCTCCTTTGGCTTTGTCCATGTGTCCTTTATCGATGGGCCCTTGATGGCCCTTCCTCTATTATCCCCTATTATCCTTCTGCCCGCTCCTCTCTGGTTACTGTCAGTTTGATCTTTATTTCAATGTCTCTGGTTGTATTTTGCTCACTTATTTGTTTTGTTGATTAGGTTCCACGTATAGGTGAGATCATATGGTATTTCTCTTTTACCACCTGGCTTATTTCACTTAGCATAATGCTCTCCAGTTCCATCCATGCTGTTGCAAAGGGTAGGAGCTCCTTCTTTCTTTCTGCTGTGTAGTATTCCATTGTGTAAATGTACCACTTTTGATCCACTAATTTACTGATGGGCACTTAGGTTGCTTCCAGCACTTGGCTATTGTAAATTGTGCTGCTATATGAACATTGGGGTGCATAGGTTCTTTTGAATTGGTGTTTCAGGATCCTTAGGGTATAATCCTAACACTGGAACTGATGGGAGTTCTATACTGAGGAAGTTCTGTTTCTAGGAAGTTCCATTACTAGTTCTGTTTCTGAGGAAGTTCTATACTGTTTTCCACAGTGGCTGCACCAGTCTGCATTCCCACCAACAGTGCACTAGGGTTCCCTTTTTCCCACAACCTCTCCAACACTTATTGATTTGTTTATGATGGCCAGTCTCACAGGTGTGAAGTAGTATCTCATTGTGGATATGTAATCTGAGATCTCTAATTTTAGCAAATCTTGAAAAGTCTCAGACATTTCTTTTCTATATTTCTCCTTTCCCACTCTGCTCCTGGTTGTTAGGATGCATCCTAGACCTTCTCCTATTTCCCCCCAGTTCTCCTAACTTCTTACATCGGATACCTTTCATTTCCTTCTCAGCTCCTCCTGGCCTCACCTTGCTCCTGGGCTATGGGTGCTCAGTTGCCCGGCTGTCCATTTGGCCATGGACCTTACACAGGCGCAGCCTGATGGTTCCTCCAGGCTCCATCCTCCGGCTTCCTATTGCACCTAGAAGTGTAGGGTATTACCACCTGTGGGGCAATCTCTAACCAATGGGAGATGGGAGCCACTGGGTAAACTTCTCCTCTCCCCACAGAACGACGGTCCTGAAGCATTAGGTTTACGCAGACTCCCCATGGGACCCACACCTTGTCCTTGCAAGCAAGTTGTAGAGCATTGAGCTTTGGTCACGTGCTGCTTCCCTCCACGCTGCAGTTGATATTTCCATTTTTAATTCTCTCTTCTGCTGTTTGTAATTCTCAGTAGATATTTCAATGTCCTGTAAGTTTTAATAACAAAAGACAACTCTGGAATCATTTGACATGTGCTCTATTAACTACCAGCTTTCTAATTTTTAATCTCAGTTTTCTCATCCTAAAATGGAAATAAGAGATAAACCTCAGGGTTTTATAAGAATTAAATGATTTAGCCTGGCTGGTGTGGTTCAGTGGATTGAGTGCCGGCCTGTAAACCAAAGGGTTATCAGTTTGATTCCTAGTCAGGTCACATGCCTGGGTTGCAGGTCAGGTCCCCGGTGGGGGTATGTGAGAGGCAACCACACATTGATGTTTCCCTCCCTCTCTTTCTCCCTTCTTTCCCCTCTCTCTAAAAATAAAATAAATAAAAATCTTTAAAAAACATAAAAAAGAATTAAATGATTTATTATACCTACCACATACTTACTATGACTTAGTAATCATTCAATAAATGCTAGCAATGATTTTTAAAATTTCAATGACTTTTCATTTATTACTAGAAGTTCAAAGTCTGAGTCTATCTGGGGTTTTTTTGGTCTTTTTTGTAGGTTTTCCCCATTTTTTTATGCCCCTTTAGTCATTTCATACATACTTATTTATATTATCTTTCTAATTCTTTTCCTATGATCTCAAGTTCTGGGAGTTTCTCTTCTTCCTTCTGTCCATGAATTCTCACCCATGGGGAGATAATGTGAAGGTGAGATTAGGGAAAATAAGCCTTCTCTGTCATCACTCAGCAACCCTCCTGCCCCGCCCCAGTTCCCCTCATTGCTCACAGATCGGAGCTCTCCTGCCCTGGGAGAAAACAGGACAGCAAAGTAGTTCTGTGGCTCCCATGGAATTTTTTCCCACTCAATGGCCTCATTAGAAATGCTTTGGGGGAAGCGGGGGACCAAACATGTTTCCTTTCATGTTCTCAAAGTTGCCCTCCTCTTCTCTCCTACCCCCACGTCTTCCACAGAACATACTAGACCCCTGTTTGACCACGGAGGGTCTGTGGCCAACGACAGCACCGCCCCAGCCTCCTCTCTCTGCCAGACTAAGGGTCTTCCTCCTTCAGTGTTTCTCTGGGGTTACAGTAGCTGGGTTTGCTTTCAGGCGTGATCATTGGAAAAAACTGTGAATTAAATAGAATTTGTCTTTGTATTTTCCTTATCATTTTTGCCATGTTACCCGGCACAGTAATATCGGCTGGTGCTAAGCATGGGTAAAGCCCTCAGACCTGCTGGGGTGCTGTTCCAACAGCAGGGCTGGTTTGCTGTCTGGTTGGCAGATGCCCTGTGGTCCTTCATCCGTGTGGATTTGACCAGACTCATGCTGTGGCCTTCAGCCAACAAGCATCCATCCACCACGGAGTGAAAGATTTTCCAGGACCAGTAGAAAACCCGGTTGCTCAGAACATTTTTTTTAAAATTATTTTATTGTTGTTCACTTACAGTTGTCTGCATTTACCCCCAACCCCAACCCCAGGCAAACCCACCTCCCTCCCTTGCTTCCACCCTCCCCCTTGGTTTTGTCCATGTGTCCTTTATAGCACTTCCTGAATAACCTTGTCCCCATTATCCCCTTCCCCCTCCCCTCTGGTTACTGCCAGATTGTTCTAGATTTCAATGTCTCTGGTTATAATTTGTTTCTCTGGTTATATTTTGCTTGCTTACCTCACAAGCGTCTTGACTGTGGCTGATCTGAGTTCCCCGGTAGCTGATCTGGCCTCGGTGCCTTCTCTCATGAGTCCTTATATAAAACCCCTTAACATTTCATATAGTAAAGACTGTGTGATGATGTACTCCTTGAACTTGACCTTATCTGAGAAGCACTTTATCTGCCCTTCCATTCTAAATGACAGTTTTGCTGGATAGATTATTCTTGGTTGTAGGTCCTTGCTTTTCATGATTTGAAAT
>PVJI01019441.1:0-31043 GCA_004026765.1 Micronycteris hirsuta | reverse complement strand
TTGTTGTTCCTTCTGCAGGAGTTTGACCACCACTCCCACCTGTGGAAAATCGGCCCCATCTCCCAGGAGCCTTTGCTTTTCCCCTGGACCACAGCATCATGCTTCCCCATTTCATGGGGTCTCTCAGGTAAGTGGAGAACCTCTTAAATAAAAGAGAATAAGAATTTCGATATTTGAGTCTTACTCGATAGTTTCTTATTGCAACTAGCTTTGAGGCCTGCATCTCACTGGTATTTTTGATACACCGTGTGCACATTTGGGATAAGTGTGTTGTTTGGAGGAGCGGCTGAGGCTGAGGGAGCTGTGTGCCGGGGTGAGAGGTGCTTGTGTTGAGATCCTGGTAGCTTGAGTTCTAAGCTGTATCCTGCTATTTATTAATTTAAAAAAATTTTAAGCCTCAGATATTTTTATATAAATTTTATTTATTTATTTATTTTTAGACAGAAGGGAAGGGAGGGAGAAAGGCAGGGACAGAAACATCAGTGTGTGGTTGCCTCTCATGTGGCCCCCACTGGGTACCTGGCCTACAAGCCAGGCATGTGTCCTGACTGGGAATCGAACCGGCGACCCTTTGGTTCACAGCCCGCGCTCAATCCACTGAGCCACACCAGCCAGGGCTAGCCTCAGATATTTTTTAATAAAGGTGTTACTGGATCAGTGGATATATATCATGGGTGCATAATAAAATTACCCGAAGAGCTTGAAAAATATTGTCTTCTGTCTGCATCTCCTCAGATTTTGACTTAATTGACCCGGATCATTTAAAAGGGGACATCTCTAGTCCCTTCTGCTCAGAACATCTATGACTTTCCCCTGCGTTTTTTTTCTTTGGTCCTGACATCCACCGTGAGAGGGAGGCGGAACACGTACTAGTATCTCTCGTTGGTAGAACAGAAACCGGGGCCGGGAGCCCTTCACTCCTGCGTGCCACCGTCCCTCAGAAGGAGGGCCCTGTGCCAGGCATCACTGTCCCTGCCATCGAGGCCACTTCCAAACCTTAAGCTCATAGACCTTTTAAAAAAGTCTTCAATCAAAGTCCTGTGTAAAATCTCAGTATTTTAAATAGCCAATGGCAGTATTTTATGAAGATAAATTTATTTTACATGTTCAATTTTGTAGTATTTACACATTATGAGATCAATGAGTCTGTTTGGACAAACACCAAAATTTGAAATCAGGATCTATGGCTGAGAGCTGGTGCATTAGCCTCAGCATCTGGTTGATTTTACACTTGTTTTAGCTGCGTAGTATTAAGAAAATCTTGATCTGTAGAGGTAAGTAATTGTGATGAGTAACAGGTTTTTGATGAAACTCATCTTGCAATCTCAGGATATTCTTTAAATTAATTGATTCAGAATCTAAAAAGAAGGGAAGGAAAGCCTTCTGTTTCAAAGTTGCATTGCTAGGGATGTTTTGCAGTCTCTCCCCCATCCCCCAATAACTATATGTTAGTCCAAATGCCCAGAGCTTCCAATAAAAAGTAAAACAGTCTATGATGTGTTATTATGATGGTGCCACTTAATGATTGCCCCACTAGGACTCCAGCATTCGTCAGGCAGATGCCCTTAGGCATTTCCGGGGGGGGCTTGGTGGGCTCACCTCCAAGCTGTGCATTATTTCAGAGAAATTGCTCACAGGCTTGAAATGAGGGTGGGGGTAGTTGGAAGCTGGATGTCACCTTGCTACCCTTCTGGCAGAACTCTGGGAGTCTGGAACGGCCTCCGCCACTTAGGGTCCCACTGAGGGAGAGTTTTGGAAGGGCTGCTCAGCGGGACCGTGCCCCCACCCCAAGCCCTGCCGCAAGGCCTGGGAAGAGTATGTGAGTTACGAGGCCTGGGGTTCTTTGGGGGAACTCAGCTGAGATTTCTGTCAGCTCTCCTTCCTAAGCCAGGGACGCAAACCATTTTGCCTTCTGTTTCTAGAGCTGCGTAAACTGAAAAAGCAAAAACCAAACCAAACCAGAAACAAACCTAGAGTGTTTCGTTGAAATGCTTTTCAGAATGTTCTGGGGAAAGGGGGTCTGGTTCCTTGGAGAGTCAGAGGTCCTTTGACAAAATCGGTAGATGGGAAACACACCTATGTAGGGCTTTTTCAGATTTATCAAGGCCACCAAAATGCATCCAGATCCACTGGAGAAGCTGAAGGGTTTCTCCACCTACGGAGAAAACAGGTCAAAATTCGAAGTCAGCTGCCAAGAAAATCCCTGAGAGGAAAAAACATTTAAGGGGATTCACAATTCTGATATGCAGAGATTTAGTTTCAAAATCCCTGCTCCGTTTTTGCCAAGCCACAGAAAAACAGAAAGCCAGCTTCCTCACTGAAAGAGACAGAGCAGCCCCGAGGAGTCATGTAGCAAGAGCATCTGCCCCGTCAGAGTGCGTAATAAAAAGAGTCACAGTAAAACCAGTAGCAGAGGAGACATGAGATTCTCACTCTTGATGGAAATGGTTACAGGCTGCCGCAACATCCTGGGTGAGCTCTGGGTCCTGGGCAGAATGCATGGTCAGTCAAGTCCTTTTGAACGGAAGGGTCAGTCAAGGCTAGATTAAGGAATGTGTGTCACCGGGTCACCTGTTCCAAGTCTTTAGAGAGGAAGAGGTACTCAGTGATCGAGGGTTTATATTTCTAAAGACTGGCTCCACATTTTGCACCTTTTTTGGGTATGCACAGTTGCATCCCTGTGTGTTTGTTCAGTGCCCCAGTGGGAGGGAACCCCGAATCCCCGGAAGCGCTGCAACGAGCTGTGACGGCTGCCCACCGGGCGCAGCCCACGGAGCCCCACAGAGGAGGCGCTCTTGCTCAGGTCTCTGCCTACACCTTGTGCCGTGCCCCAGTGTAATGACTGCATCGTACGTCGGAAATTAAAAGAGAAGAAAGCAAAACTAGTGGAGATACCAAACAATCGGTGAAGTTGGCAAGAAATAAAGTCGATTCAGTGATTCCTATTTTGAATGGTAGTTTTTGAAGAAATGCAGATGTAATTAGAGAGATTACAAGGATAGATGGTGATTTTTATAGATTTTTATAGAGCGTTCTGGATCATTTTAAGCATTTTACAGATTGATGGCCCTAGGTCAAGTGTCTGGTTTTAGTCTTCTGAAACTTAAAGGCTTTTCTTTTCCTTGATATACATTTCAGTGAGTAGTATTACTGTAATGCCTGTCAGCTACTTCGCTTAGAAATACAACCGAAAGGGATTGAGGAAATGAGAAAGAGGAAGGGGGCTGGTAGTTCTTCGGGCAACTGAGAAAGCTCCTGAATTCAGAAAGAAGAGAAAAGTGGGCGAAGAAAGTGTGTTTGTATGTGTGAGGAGAGAGAATGGCCACAGCAGTGATGTTTGAGGTAACTGAGATTTACACAGAGGTAAAGGAACATGTGACAGCTGGGAAGGACTGGGGCAGGGGGTGGGGGAGTGATCAGTGCCCCTGTGCCAGTCACCAAGAAATGGGGTGGGGGGGGAGGGGGAAGAAGATGTGGAAGAAGAGGAGGAGCAGGGCAGAGGGAGGAGGAGGAGGGTCATATGTATTGAGGCTCGTGGTGTTGATAGGCAGGGACAGTTGATATAGCTGCGTCTAAGCCACTACCCAGTCGATGCTTAACAAATACTTGTTGAATATTGAATGAATAAATTAATAGTTATCTTGTCTGTACAAGAAGTAAAGTAGAAAATTTTTCTTTCCTGATCAGGATCATTAGTTAATTACCAAATAGGTGAAAGCAGAAAATCATGCAAATGACATACACACACGCCTTTAAATGGTTTGTTCTTAACGTAAAACACATGTACATTCAGTCGAATTTTTCGATGTGAGGCCAAGTCCTTTTTTTAGCATGAGCCCCTGATTGCCTTTTTTGCACAAACTGCACCCATGGCATCGTCTAAGGTTTCCATTTGGGTTTCTTTAAAGTGGACCGAGAATTGAAAGACCTTTGCAAAGCAATCTGAGTACAGAGTGATTGTGGGGTTTTATTGTTTTTGCCCCCGGATCATTACAGTTGTCTCATCCACACCTAATTTGCCAGCAGGTTTTTTTCTTGGCTACTTTCCTTTATTGCATCTTTCCAAAGCCTTCGGCTTCTTTTCGTAGAAACAACTAACAACTACTCTTTATCTTTGTGCCCCATTTCATGGGTCTGTGTATTATCGGAATACGTTATGTAATTACCAAGCAACTGGCATAAGCCGGTTCAGGACCATGGTTTACTCTGAGTGAATGCAAGTCCTCTGGTGGGAGCAGAAAAACAGCAGCGCGCCGGGGAGAAGCAGCTGGGGCGTTTCGTGGGAAGCCCGGTAGGAGCCATCAGAATGGTAGGCATAGAGGCTGGGAGGAAATAGAATTGCTTTTTGGAGGACTGCCCTGGCAAACCCCTTCCTATAAAATGATGGCAGGCATTCAGACAGCATTGATTTTTCTTTATGCCTGGCACAGCTCTGCACCTGGACCATGTCCTCATCACTCAGTACTTGACTCTGGGATTTGCTGGAACATTCCGTACCAAAGTGTTCAGTGGAGTCAAGGTGTGGTCACTGGGCTGCGAGCTACTGATTCCTTACGTACCCAAGTAGGTTTACAGGCTTCAAGGTAACACTGACCTCTTGGGGTCAGAGCTGATGACTCCGATTTATAGAAATCCTCCTTTTAGGTTTGATTGTTTTCCGTTTCCCTCTTCCTTTGTACGACCGAATTCTGGGATGCACTTAGCAAACACTTCACTGATGAAGAGTCAGCCACAGCAACACTTTGCCCTTCTTTAGTGGCTGATACTTCCTTCCTCCATCTCCTTCTTTCTCCTTCTTTCTCCTCCTCTTCATTCCATCCTTCTACTTGTTGATTCACTTGCTATTTATTAGCCCCGAGTGTGGACTGGGTTGATTGTTCTGCTGGCTGCAAAGATCTACCAGAAACCGTTTTCTCAAGAGCAGAGGGATTTACCAAAGATGACAGAACACCTCACTTTTCCAGAGGCCCCAGTCCAGAAAACACAGCGGGCTACAGGAGTGGAGAATGCGGAAATAAGCAATAAAAACCAGGGAGCAATTAGAATAGGTGTCCTGAAGTCCATGCTCTAAAATGGAACATTTACCCCACAAAAGCCAGGCAGCCCTTTCCCCAGAGCCTGCATGGTCTTGGTTTGGCTGTAGCTTGGTTGTCTAAAGGTTGCCAAGGCCAAGGCCGACCTGAAGGGAGCTAATTGAGATACAGGGGGGCTCATCCACAGTGCAGGAGGCAATGCCTGAGAGCAGGGAAGTGACAGCAAAGGGCCCGCAGGGTTCGGGAAGCCCCAGGCGCTGGGCTCTCAACCCGCTGTGCACCCCCTTATGCCACGCAGATATGCACCCCGGTGACCCTGAACCATCTGGGAAAGGTCGCTTACGCGCCGCACATTTTATATAAGAAAGCAGAGGGAATACACAGAGTGGTTTTTTTAAGGTTGAGGTTTAAATGGTTCGCTTCAATTATTTTAAGACTTCTAATGTTCTCTAGTGAGGTTGGATAAACGAGGTTTTATTGCATCCACTTATTTTCTGATTATTTTTGCAAGCAGTGACAGAGAGTAAAACAAAATGTGTGAAGCCGCAGCCTCATAAGACGGGGGGAGAACATGGATGTGATCAAATGCGAATGCTCGGCTTAAAGGTGTGTTGTTTCCTAACGAGGCCTCAGAGCGCCGTGGTGGAGGGCCCAGGCCCAGGGTCTGCCTGCTGGCACGGGAACTAGGCTCTTCTGCTCAGTGGGACTGTGTGCCCTTCAATAAGTGACAGCCTTATTGTGCCTCAGTTCACTCACCTGCCAAATGGGTGTAGCAAAAGGGTCTGATAGTTGTGGATTAAATGAAATAATACTTTTAAGAATTGACACCGATGGTAGCCATCCCCGTCTTCACTGCCTAATGTCATTTGTGACCCACCTCCATCTCTTGCTTTCTTTACTCTTAACTGATGTCTAAGGAAGGCAGAGGAGTGAGCTGCCCATGTAAAATGCATGCCTAGCAACAGTTTTGATCTCCAGAGTGCAGTAGGTACAGACCTCACTTCAGCGCTAAGATTTTGGCTCTCTTTTGCTAAGGTCGGAATAATTTTATTAGTGATCAGGTTGCTCCCAGAATCTCTCTTGGGTTGTATTAACTAGAGAAGAAAAGAAGTTTCTTTTCTGTTTCCTTGTTTTGTTACTTGATATGTTCAAGTGGTGTTCAGCCCATGGAGGGGCACAGCACCTCCCGGAGTTGAGGGGGGTGGGGGTGGGGTGGGCAGGATGGACCCAGAAACCCAGAGCCTCAGTTCCATGATGGAGATCTTGTACCAAATTTCAGTGAGCGTTATTTCCTACATGAGGAAATGAGATGATGGCGTGTTTAAATTCTAGAACAGCGCTGGGGAAATGGCTTAACTTTTTTTTCTCTCCTTTTTCTGATTGGTGTGAAATGGCGGGTCGTTTCTCCTGCAAGGTGAATCGGAAAGTCTTGGAGGAATGCGGCTTCCCCCCGCTGCTTGGAGGGGACGGCAATTTGTTTGCCAAAGGCCCTGGTAGCCTTCAATCTGTCAAAACGTTGCAAGCTGGGAGCACTCTGCCAAAGCAAACTATCAAAGTGAAACAGCACACGAGCTGCACACACAGACGCACACATGCTCTCGCAGTCCCCGGACATTAATTTTGAATTGGGTCAGAAGGAACAAGGATTTGGGCTAGATCGTTGGTCGTTTTGAAGAGGTGTGGGCACAGCTACAGGCTACCAATTAGATCGGTATGTGTGAGCAGGGTGGGGTACCCCAAAACAGAGTCTACTGAGCAGGGGTGGGAAGCTTCCAGCCCTTGGCAGAGTTTCCGCTGGCCCCTGGGGTTATATATTGCTCTAGCTGCTGTTATTGCAGCCAAAGAATAATTTTCCCTCTGGGGGAATTTATTCTATCCCATTCAGAGCAGAGCCCATTTAATAACTAAGATTTTACTCCGGAACGAATGTTTTGGGTTGCCCCTATGCATCCCGGCCTCACTAGGGCCCAGCTCGATAAAGAAAAGGAGCCTTTGAACATCGAAGTACAACTCGTGTTGCGTTTTTGCAACCCAGGCACCGACAAGCAGTTTGCTGCCGTACCTTGTGTCCATCCTATGAGAACCATTTGGGGGGCATCACATAGAAATGCAGAAAGCACTGCTGATTTTTATAAATCTTTCATGGAAGAATGTTTAAAAGCTTCCTAAGTTACGTCGGACAGTTTTGAATGTGGTAACTCACACTATTTCCATTTATCTTGATGTTTCAAAGATTGTCAAGATGAGGTTGCATCATTCATTATGAATTCAGTGCATTGAGTTCTTACTGTATTGCAGACGCTCTGTTAGTTGCTGGGGGATAAAGCAGGGACGGAACAAACTCTCTGGCCTCAGGGAGCTTATGTTCCAGGGGGTGGAGGGCACACTTTAAATGAATAAAGACAAAGTCTGTGAGATAGTGAGTGCTTTGGAGGAAAATATGATCTGGGCTGTGAGAGGGAGTGCTGCTTTTTACAGGGTCGGGGACGTCTCAGGCAGAAGGACAGCGCTGGGCAGACACCCAAAAGTGAGGCCACGAGCTGTAGGAATTTCTGGGAGTCAAGGTGACCAGGCAACCTGGAAAGCAGTTCCTCTGAGACAGAGGAAAACTTAGACTCTTCCCCACTCCGATCCACTCCCTCCCCTGCCCCCAGCGCCCCTGAGAGTTTGGCAGTGCCGCCTGGGATGGACAATTATGCTGAATCGCTCCTGATTGCATCACAGATGTGTGGCTTAGGTGTCTGCCAAGGACTTGGAGGGCTGAGGTCTAACACATTTATGGAGCTGCCACTTGTTTTTTTAACAAAACCACACCAAGCTGGGGTTTTTTTTCCTTAAATGAGTAAACAGTGCCAGGATGTGTTACAAATGATTCAGACTTGTAGGCGTGGTTCATAATGTGCTTTCTCGCACTTTCACTCATTTGAGGTCAGCAGGGCAGATGATATTATTTCCATTTTACAGACGAGGAAACTGTGGCACAGAGGTGATTTACACAAGGTCACGTACCCAAGGAACATAGACTTGGGAGCCCGGATGCACACGTTACTGGTGTCAGTAAGGACACAACCAAAAAACGTTGTGCTTTCCCGCGCTGTGGGCACACCCGCTCTTCCCGGAGCCGCTGCCCCGTTGCTGGGGGTGCCTCCTTTTTCAGTCCGCATAGCTGTGCAGCCCTTCTCTTTGGAACGTGTGCATGTGGGCATCCTTGGCCCTCTGCCTGGGGCCTCCGCTGCGGCTCGAAGACAAAAGCAGAAAAGACTCGGGGAACACCCGGTTACCTGTGCCTTCACTCTGCTCCTTGTCCCAGCAGTTGCTAAGCATCCATCCCTGTCCACTCTGTGTGGTCTGTAAGGGTTCATTTACACACAGATGAGGGTGAGCATGGAATTCTGGGTTGTCAGAGATCCCAGGAGCCTTTCTCCCTCCACAAGCTCTACCACCAGGTTCAGACAGGTTTCCCTCCTTATCTCCATCCCCACACAGAGAGTTTTCCTGGGACCGGGCAGCATTTGTTTTAATCTCTCAGTTACGTTGGAGGCTTCAGCAAGGCGGAGAACCCAGGGTTGCTTCGCTGCTGCCCTCAGGGTTACGCCCTAGAAGGGATTCAGGACGGCTGCTAAGTAGGGCCTTTTGCAGGGGCGCTTCAAACAGTGCCATTGAGGATTTGAACCTACCTGACAATACTTGTCTCCTGTGACTGCCTGTGCTGCTGTTTTCACCTGTGTCCTTGCCAGTGATCCTTACAGAAGATGAGTATAGGGAGGCACGGAGACGTCAGCCTTCCCAGGATCCCCCGGATGGGAAGGGTGGAGTTGGGATTCTAGCCTAGATGTGCTTGAATCCAAAGCTTCACGCGCTCCCAGCACACCCTGCTGTCTCGGGGCCAGCTGGCTCCGATTACTACACCTTCCCTTTATTTGACGACAAGCCTTAATCAGGGCTGGTGACAGTGGGGCTTAACACAGCTAATCCCGCCCGTAGAGAACATGCGTGACACCAAAGGGCCCGGCCCTGGCAGAGGAAGCACCAAGGACAGCCTGGGGGTGGGAGAGCAGCTTCCCCGGCCAGGCTCCAAGCCCTGACCTTACCAGCTCCGCCGGGGCCAAGCACGCACCGGCCCTGATTCTGTGCCAGACATGGCACGTTGTCTCGTCTAGTCCACCCCGGACCTCGGAGCCAGCTTCTGTTGCTTTCCGCATTTACAAGGAAGGAGACGGGTCTCAAAGAGGTTAACTGTTCTGACCTAGAGTCCTGTCTGGAAAGTGGTATCGCTGGGTGTGATTCCCGATCTCTCCTCTGCCGTGGCCCTGCCCGTGGCTCTGCTGCCTCCTCTCCATTGGCCGCCTTTTGCCCCTTCACTGGGTTGTATCCCAGGCCCCAGGGTGGACTGGCGTCTCCCTTCCAATAGCGAGACGGACATGCTGCCTTCTGCTGCTGCTGCTGCTGCCTGGAACATACTCACGGTCCTGCCTATTGCTGTTTTTCCTTCTCAGTGTCCTGGGTTTCCTGCTGCTGCTTGGATTCCAGCTCGTCTGCCCACATCCGTCCACTGAGCACAGAAAGGTAAGCCATGGCCATTCTCAGGCTTCCTGCTCTGCACAGGGCACTGGGCTCCCTCCAGTCGCCACCCTGAGTTTTGTTCTATTTGAAGGTGAGTCGCTGCAGATTCTGAGAGGAAGCATCATTTCTAGAATGTTCACCTGTCTCCCAAAGCCTCCTAAGTCCTTGGAGCTTATAATGAAGCTGGTGCCGAGAGTCAGTCTCTGATCAGAGGCATGCTGGTTTTACAGCCCGTGTCCCTTAGCATGGGGCAGGTCAGGAGGGGCCAGCGAGAAGACCACACACTGGGGAGTGGTGGAGCACCGAAATGGAGCTCGCACCCTCTCGGGACACCTTCAGAGAGGGCTGTGGCTGTAGCTTTGGCTGTAGAAGAGTCCCCCTCATGGGGAGCCATGGTCTTTGACTGGGGACACAGCCTCTGCCAACCCGCGGCCAGGCAGGGAGGAAGCAGGGAAGTAAGGACCTGGCCCTCTGTTTCCTTCTCCCTCTGTCTTCTGCGGGGACTCCCTCGAGCTGAATTCAGCCAAAGACAGAAGACAAAAAGTCATTGATGCAGTCCTCGAAGGCCAGCCTCCTGGGCGGCGGAGCTGGGTGAAAAAGGGTGGACAGAATGGCTGAAGGGACAAACGGACAGTTTCAAGTACACTTCCCTTCAGGCTCCGTGTGTCTCATAGTGAAACTAGTCACTGTTGCCTAGACAAGCCTAGTGTGGCCTGCAACAGAGCAGGTGCGTGATGAATGCTTCCTTAGAAGTGGGTGCGTGACGTGACTCTGAGAAGGTCCCTAAAGACCCTTTGTAACATCTAGGAATGCCTCATGGCTGCACGGAACAAAATGCAGACCCTCTGAGAGGAATAATGGGTCAGCTGTGTGTGTCTCCGTGTGACTGTATCTCAGTGTGACTCGGTGGGACTCAGTGTGAAAGGTTGGAACCTTTCCCGAGAAAAGGTTTTCAAGGGGCCGTCCAGCAGAGAAGGGAGCTGAGGAAGAGAGAATGTGGGCACAGGTTTGCCTGGATGTGACCCTTCTTGGGACAAGTTCTTGATGTTCCCGTCTGATTCGTCTAATTTCCTTGGGCCTGTGGATTATGTTCTGGGTTTGTTTTTCTGGGCCAGACATAAACCTGTGCTGTACTATATAGTGTGCCCCACTCAGACGTCAGCTCCTTGGAAGTGGCGTCTGGCCTGTCTTGTTTTCTGTCCTATTTCCAGCTCCTGGGAGATCGCAGGCTCAATAAGATGCTTGTTGAATGACTGAATGAGTGGAAAGCCTGGCCAAGGTCTAAACACTGTGTTGGAAATTCACACTCCTCACCCCCCGCCCCCACCGTGGGACTTTGGGCAGAGATGAGGTCACGGAGTGAGTGGGATTGGTGCCCTTATTGGAATCCCGAGCAGACTTGCTCTTCTGCCCTGAGGGGATACCATGAGAAGTCTGCAGCCCAGAAGGCACCACGCTGGCACCCTGGTTTCTGACTTCCAGCCTCAAGAACTGTTAGGAATACAGTGTTGTTTATAAAGCACCCAGTCTTTGACATTTCTTAAAAAACTGGGTAACGAGAAAGGCCGGAAGAGTTTTTGAGGTTGCATGTTGAGAAAAAGCTTACATGGCTGGGGATGTTCTTTTAAAGGCAATTCTGATGTGAGCTGAGAAAGAACAGGAAGGCACTGGAGAGAAAGCCTGTCTTCTTCGAGAAGACCGGAGTGACCCTGGACAGAATGTGGGTAGAGATATAAGCGGGTGTCACTCTGATAAGGTCTCAGATGGGAATGAGCAACGTGCCATTGGAAATTGGAAAATATTGCTGCGTGTATTGGCCATGCTTGTCATGAAGTGGCAAAGAGTTTGCCTGGCCTGTGTCCGTGTTCTAGTGTTGCGTGGAAGCTAGAACTTGCAAGCGATGAAATTAGAGACTTAGCCGAAGCCACGTCTAAGCAAAGTGTTAACATGGTGGCCTGGTTTCTCTTGACTGCTTGTAGTAAAATACAAGAAGAGAGAAATGACTACAAGATGGAATTGTTCATTGGAAGGTAAGCAGAACGCAGAACTTAATGATTTGGAAAATTCCTAGCTTATTCATATTGAAAAGAATGAGAAAGCCTGTTCAGGAAAGACGAGGGTGTTGCCAAGAGACCTTTAGATAAGGAGATTAGTCAGCCATCTTGACAGAAGCCAGGAGCTATTGTCCAAGACAGGGAAGAGTGCAAAGGAGGGGCTGCTGGTGTCTTCCAGACCTGGCTCACCTCTGTGCCACCCCACTTGGTGGTCCCCCCCCACCCCGCAGTCTGGCACTGAACAACTCAGCTATCCTAGGTGCTGCTCAGAAGCTGGAGGAGTAGTGGGCTGTGCCCAGCAGAGCCTTGGGAGCATGGCCACCTCCACATAGATTTCAAAAACCAAGGCCTCCCAGCACAGCCGTGGTCCCAGCACCGCAATCCTGGAGAGGCATGCGGGGGACAGGGCTGCCCAAAATGTGGGGCAGGGCAGCCCGGAGCCTTGGAGCCCCAACCCCTGTGCAGCAGAGCTGGGGCAGGGCCACTGCCCCTGTGGGCCTGGACAGTAGAGCAGCAAGCCAAGGAGGATTATTCTTGAGCCTTAAGTCGGATGGAATTTGCTCCATTGGGTTTTAGACTTTCTCAGAACCTGTCTTTCCTCTTTCTCTCATTGAATGGGGAGTGTTAGTCCTGTGCCTGACCACCATTGTGGTTTGGAAGCACATAACTTATTTGATCTCACAGGTTCACAGCTGGAGAGCAGTTTGCCTCAGGGTGCATCAGACCTTGAGTTTTACCCGTGTCTGATTTACCAGACACCAGCTCCGCAGGTCCCTTAATCTCAAACATCCCGGCCTCCAGGACTGTGAGAATAAATGTATGTGGTTCATAAGTCACCCAGGCTATGGCGTCTTTGCTATAGGAGCCGGTCTCTCCTGTTTTCATTCAGTTGCATTATTTATGACTGTTTGGAATTACCACCATTATTCATCGTAGTAGTTGAATCAATCTACCAGTGTTCTTTGGCTGTTGTTGCTCAAGTAGACTATCATAACTGAAAATATTTTATAAATGATCAATTTACTTTGCTGTGTCAATTTTTCAAGTTAGCCTTAATCACATATGTGTGTGTGTGTCTATGTATTGCTCTCATCATGCTTAAAGTATTTCTTCTGAGAAATGAAGTGGTTTATGAGTTACTTTAGAATGTTGAATTTAAAACTGAGCAAAAAGTATTATATCTTGGCGTATGATACTTCCTTAGCAAAATATTAATAGGACATTTGAGTTAAATTTTTTTCAAAATTATTTATAGATTCTTTTTCTTGGAGAATATATATTTTAGGATAGTTCTCAAACATAATTAATTATGTGCATTTTGGCTGCCAGGATCATTATTGCCCTTTACCTCGGAGAATAAAGGATTCAGTACTTTCTCGGGTGGTACTTCAGTACTTTCTTCTTGATGTTCTATTGGAGCTTTTTGGAGCTGTGACTGTCATCTTGCTTGGTTATATCCTCAAAATTCTTGCAAAACTTATGCATGTTTATTGCAGGGGATTTATAAAATAATAAAAAACTAGAAGAAGGAAAAAACTTCCTCATAGGGCAGGAGAAGCTGTAGTATCATCTACATTTCTGCAACATAAGAAATAAGCAGATACTTATTAAAACAGCATCATTTTTTAAACATTTTTTATTGTTGTTCAAGTAGTTTTTCTGCCTTTCCCCCCCCCCCCCTCCCCACCTCTCCAGCCCTCCCCACCTCCCTCCTCTGTTTCCACCCCCACCCCTTTATTGTCCATGTGTCCTTTATAATTGTTCCTGCAAACCCTTCATCCTTTTCCCCTATAATCCCCTCCCCTCACCCCTCTGGTCACTGCCAGCCTGTTCCCAGTTTCAGTGTCTTTGGTTATATTTTGCTTGCTTGTTCATTTTGTTGATTAGGTTCCACTTATAGGTGAGATCATATGGTATTTGTCTTTCACCACCTGGCTTATTTCACTTAGCGTAATGCTCTCCAGTTCCGTCCATGATGTCACAAAGGGTAGGAGCTCCTTCTTTCTTTCTGCTGCGTAGAATTCCATTGTGTAAATGTACCATGGTTTTTGATCCACTCATTTACTGATGGGCACCTAAGCTGCTTCTAGCACTTGGCTATTGTAAACTGTGCTGCCATGAACATTGGGGTGCATAGGTTCTTTTGGATTGGTGTTTCAGGGCTCTTAGGGTATAATCCCAGCAGTGGAATTGCTGGGTCAAAATTCCACTTTTAGTTTTTTAAGGAAAATTCCATACTGTTTTCCATAGTGGTTTCACCAGTCTGCGTTCCCACCAACAGTGCACTAGGGTTCCCTTTTCTCCACATCCTCTCCAACAGTTATCTGTTGCTTTGTTTATGATGACCATTTTGACTGGTGTGAGGTGGTATCTCATTGTGAATTTAATCTCTCTGATGGTTAGTGATACTGAGCATCTTTTCATATGTCTCTGGACCCTCTGTATGTCCTCCTTGGAAAAGTGTCTGTTCAAGTCCTTTGCCCATTTTTTAATTGGATTGCTTGTCTTCTTAGAATGGAGTCATGTGAGTTCTCTATCTATTTTGGAGATCAAACCCTTGTCTGAGGTATCGTTGGCAAACACACATTCCCGTACGGTTGGTTCTCTTTTCATTTTAATGCTGTTTTCTTTAGCCATGCAGAAACTTTTTATTTTGATGAGGTCCCATTTGTTTAGTCTTTCCTTTATGGCCCTTGCTCTAGGGGACTTATCAGTGAAAATATTGCTGTGTGGAATATCTGAGATTTCCCTGCTTATGTTCTCCTGAAGGACTTTTATGGTTTCACAACTTATATTTAAGTCTTTTATCCACCTTGAACTTATTTTTGTGTATGGTGTTAAGTTGGTGCTCAAGTTTCATTTTTTTGCATGTAGCTGTCCAGATGTCCCAACACCATTTATTGAAGAGGCTGTTTTTACTCCTTTTTATGCTTCTTCCTCCTTTGTCGAGTATTAATTGACCATAGAGACTTGGGTTTATTTCTGGGCTCTCTGTTCTGTTCCATTGGTCTATGTGTCTGTTCTTATGCCAGTATCAGGCTAAAACAGCATCATTTTTAGTAAGTATCAGGTCAGACACTTTTAGTAGAGTCAGACATTTCTTTCTTTAAAAATCCGGGGTCATTTGTGAATATTGTAGGCTTTCTGAGCTACAGAGTCTCTGTCACAACTACTAAACTCTGCTTTCGTAGCACTAGGGCAGCCATAGATAATGCATAAATGAATGTTCACAAATGTGTTCCAATAAAACTTTATTTGGAAAAGTAGGTGGTAAGCCAGATTTGGCCCACGGCCCCAAGTTTGCCAACCACTATTCTGAAGTCGGGTTAGAGAGGAGTTAATTGCAAGTGTACGTGCTTCAGAATTCGAAGTTGAAACTTGTCTCCTCCTGGGACTTTAAGGAACACAAAGGATTTGAGAAATAAAATATGTTTTTGTTAAAACATAAGAATTATGATTGCTATCAAATTGTTTTTATTACTGAGATGAATCATAATTGAATTCCTGCTGACCCATTGTTTTGTGGCAAAACAGCAGCAAAAAGAATTAGAAAAATGTTTATGGTAAATGCTTAAGGGACAACATTACTAATTTGCGCATATTGTTGTTTAGTATGTGTATGAAAATTGGCCGCTAAAAGGCATCTTTTTTCTTCCTCATTACAATAGCATGTCCAACTTTAGGATACAGAAGCATTTCTACAGTGTAAATTATTCTGAGGAAAAGGCAGTTGGTACATGCTGTCAAGTAAATTTTGCATTTCTAAATGACACTCGGGTGACTGGATACACATCTGTAAAAACTGTCCCATAATCATGCAGGAAAAGATGACCGTGTTGGAGAGTGTGGAGGGCCACCTGCAGCATGCACAGTATCACCAAGGGTTGCTACCTTCTGCCCTTAGTAGTTCCTTAATGGCACTTGGCAAATGATTATATTTTTAAAACTCATGTGGCTTCATTGGCACATAAGGTAAGACCAAGAGCAGTAACAAAACCTGAGCAAGACTTTCATAAAAACCGTAAATTATTGCCCTGGTTGGTGTAACTCAGTGGATTCAGTGCGGTCTGGGAAACAAAGGGTTGCTGGTTCAATTCCCAGTCAGGGCACATGCCTGGGTTGCCGGCCAGGTCCCCAGTGAGGGCCATGTGAGAGGCAACCACACACTGATGTTTCTCTCCCTCTCTTTCTCCCTCCCTTCACCTCTGTCTAAAAATAAAAGATAAAATCTTAAAAAAAAACCACCGTAAGTTATTAACAAGGGGAACTGTGTTGATTGTAGAGAGCTTTTAAGTAATGAGACTGTTGTTGTGTCTGCCCAACAGGCCTTCACTCAGCAAGTTGCTTTACAATTCATAATGTGTGTGGTCAACATCGTCCGTAGGGGAAAGAATCATGAAATACTGTGTTTTATTTTCATCACAACTGCCCGATGTGTTTTTTTTTTAAGTTTACTTTTTTGTTACTAAAAGTATGCAGGATCATTACAGAGAATCTAGAAAACAAGGAAACACCAGAAGAAGGAAAGAAAACTTACTCCCAGGGCTGCCAGCCAAAGAGAAGTGCTCTTCAACCCGTTGTTTACAGAACCTTTCAAACACAAAGAACAGAGACACTTCAGAATGAAGGGTGAAGCAAAATATTTGTTTTGCTAACTGATTACGAGTCACGATGAGAACATCGGGGGACCTTGCAATGGGGTCAGAGCCTGCTGTTCCTGTGGTAGGACGTGTAGCCCATGACTTCACATCATCTCTGGACAATGTCATACAGTCGGATATTGACTAGAAAGCCTGGGGAAGGGCAAAAAGAAATTCTAGGTTACATAAAATTTCTCATATTATTGCTGCCATATTCAAGAAGAAGAAAAAAAAAACCAGGAATGCTTTTAGAAGAAAAGATAAACATGTCTTTATGATTTAGGGTAGGTGAGGATTTCTTAAACAGGACACCGAGAGAACTCACCATAAAAGAATTGGACTATATTAAAATTCAGGGCTTTTGTTTATCAAAATATACCATAAGAGTGAAAAGAGACTTCATGGACAGGGTGAAGGTATTCCCAGGAAAATATTTGACAAAAGGTTTATGTTCAGAATGTATAAAAATGCCCTTGCTAATCATTAAGAAAAAGGTAAGCAATCCAATTTTAAAATGGGCAAGCGACTGAGACAGACACTTCATGTTAGGTGATATTCTAATGGCCAATAAGCGCGCGGGAAGGTGCCCACTCAAAACTGTTACACTTAGGGAAACACAGATAAAAGTGAGACACCACTGGATGGCTTGAACTGAAAGACGCTGATAGTACCGAGTGCTGACGAGGATCTGGAGCAACTGCAGCTTTCACGTATTGATAGTGGAGGTTTAAGGTAATGAACTCATGTGGGAAACTGGCAGGATATCTTACAGCTAAATAGCTGCCTGTTTGATGACCTGTCTCTTCTCCTAGGTATTCTACCCAAGAGAAATTAGTGCATGTATTCACCAAAACACAGGCATAAGGATGTCCGTAGCAGTTTCGTTCACAGTAACTCAAAATTGGAAATAATCCAAAGTCTATCAATAAGGTACATTTGCAATGACACATTTAGTATATACAAGCAAGATAGCAATAAACAACAACTGAAGAAAATAGACTTCTGTTTCTAATCGAGACAGAACAACAGGGATTGGGTTTACCTTCTGAACTAAACAAAAAGAGCAAAATGGGCAAGATAGAGCCACAGGAACCAGATTTCCCCTTACTGTTTCACCTGGAACAGCCAAGCTGAAACAACACCAGACAATGTGTATGAAAAAATGTTTTCCAAAGCCTTGGTATCAGTCAATAAAATGAACCCTCAGAGATGGCAAACAAATGAGTTGAACCCTAAAATTCCCCCAGCGAACTGCTTTCAGAGAATTTTTTACCCTTGGAATGGGAGTAGGAGACAGGGATCCAGTCAGAACCTGTTGGAACCCTTGAGTTAAGGAAATGGACTGGGAAGTCCATTGAGACCAGGGGGTGAGTCTGCAGCACCGAGTATGAACGAGGAAAGAACTACACAGAGTCGGTGATAGGGCTCGGCAGGGACATACTGCGTCACTGGGCAGCGCGCGCGCCACCGGGCAGCGCACGCGTCACCGGGCAGCGCACGCAAGTGAGGAAACCACACGAGGCCAGGAAAGCATTCTCCAATAGGACTCAAGCAAAGTGTCTAGTACTCATGCGGCACTGGGAACAGTGACTGTTTGCAGCAGCCAGACTTTAAAAACTCGTAATCCACGGCCATTGGAGAGAATACTCAGGAATCAACTGCCTTACTACTAGGGGAATAATTGACCCTAAACTGTGAATTGTTTTGGACTTAACTAACAAATCATAAAAGACCTACTGGAAAGGATCAAACCATTACTAAATAACTATCCTAGCACGAAGCTCATGAATATAGGAATATAAAGTTATTGCACACCCAAAAAGGTAAAATTCAAGATGTCTGGTATTTAGTTAAACATTTCGGGCACGCACAGAGGCAGGACAATATTAGCATTATTCCTCATAATGAGGAGAATAATCAATCAGTTGAGACCAACTCAGAACTTACACAGATTTAGAATTTGAAAATAAGGATTTAAAAGTTATTAAAACTGTATCCTATATATTCAAAAATTTAATAGAGGCATGGAAAAAATAGAAAAAAAACCACCTTCATCAAGCTTCTCAAGATGAAAATGACAAGGTTTGAAATGAAAAATGCGCTGAGCCTGATCAATTGCAGATTAGACACTGCAGAAGAAAAGATAAGTGAACTTAAAGATTTAATATTAGGAACTTTCCAAAATGGAACACAGAATGAAAAAAAATAATTTGAAAGGATGAAAAATAGCATCAGTGAGCTCTGGGACAGCTTCTGGTGGGTCATGTATATGTGACTGGAGTACCAAAAGCAAAGAAGTGGGGAAGGGGTAACATAAAAAATATTTCAAAAATATTGTTCGTTGCCCTGGCTGGTGTGGCTCAGTGGATTGAGTGCCCTCCTGCAAACCGAAAGGTTGCTGGTTCGATTCCTCGTCAGGGCACATGCCTAGGTTGCGGGCCGGGACCCCATTAAGCAGGGTGTGCGAGGCAATCGATTAATGTATCTCTCACACATTGATGTTTCTTTCCCTCTCTTTCCTTCTCCCTTCCCTTCTCTCTCTAAAAATGAATAAATAAAATCTGTAAAAAAATATTGTTAGAAAATATTACAAATTTGTTAAGAACTATGAACCCAAGAATATCAATGAACTCCAAGCACTAGAAATATGAAGAAAATGGCACCAAATCATATCATAATCAAATTGCTCAAAAGTTATGATAAAGAGAAGAAATTTGAATACCCCTAGAAAAAACATATATTCCATATGCAGAAACAAAGATAAGGATGACAGTGTATTTCTTGTCTCCTTTACTTCATGCAAGTGAAGTAACATCTTAAAGTATGAAAGAACGAAACTTTCAACCTAGAATTCTATGCCCAGAAAAATAATACAGACATTTTTAAATTTTCAAATGCTACTCTATATGTGCACCAGGAGAACTGCTAAAGGAAGTTTTTTAGGGAGAAGGAACTGATATCAGATGGAGAGATGGATCTATACAAAGGAATGAAGCATGCCAGAAATAACAGCTACAAGAGTAAATGTGTAAGGTTTAAAAAAATTATTTGAATCTCCTTTAAAGATTGAGTCTTTAAATAAACATAATACTAACGCACTGTGGGGTTTATAACATGAACTGCATGACAACAATAGTATAAATGCCAGAAGAGAAATGATAATAATGTGAGGTTCTTATAATATGTGTAAAATGGTATCATATTAGTTAAAAGAAGACTATGATCAGATGTTTACTCTAAACCCCAAAATACCACTAAAGTTACAAAACAAATAACTAAAAAAAATCTTTACTGTGTATTTTTTTTCCATTACCATTTAGTCCCCTTACACCCCCTCCCCCCAGCAGTCACCACCTGTCGTCCGTGTCCAGGAGTCCTTTCTCCTTTTTGCTCAATCCCTCCACCCCCTCGCCTCCCGCTCCCCACAATTTTAGTTCACAAGCTAAAACAGGAAAAAATAAAATCATAACAATATTCAAATAAGTCAAAAGAAGACAGAAACTTAGGAAAAGAGATCAAATAACAGACGGTACAACTAGAAGACAAATGGCAAGATGGTAGACTTAAATTTAATTACATTAATAACAAAATACCTCAATTTAAAGGCAGAGATTGACAGAGTGGATGAAAAACAAGACATCCAGCCCTGGCCAGGTGGTTTAGTTGGTTGGTGTGTCATTCCGTACACCTAAAGGTTGTGGGTTTGATCCCTGGTCAGGGTATATACCCAGGTGTGGGTTTGGTCCCCTGTTGGGGTGTGTACATGAGGCAACCGATAAATGTTTCTCTCTCACATTGATGTTTTTCTCTCTCTCTCTCTCTGATCAATAAATATATCCTTGGGTGAAGATTTAAAAAAACAAACAAAAACAAACAACATACAATTGTCTGCTATCTATTCGAAATACACTTAAACATAAAGACAAATAGGTTAAAAGTTAAAAATGGGAGATTAGCGCTAGCTTATTGACACTAGTAAAAAAGAAAGCTAGAGGGACTCTGCTGCTCTCAGATAAAGTAGATTTCGGAGCAGAGAAGATTATCCAGGATAAAGAGGGTCACTTCATAATGATAAAGGAGTTAATTCATTGAGGACATAATCCTAATCATTTATTTCAAGTGACTGAAGCAAAATCTTATAACAGCAAAGAGAAACAGACAAATGCACAATTATAGTCAGATTTCAATACCACTTTCTAACATTGGCAGTGAATATAGACAGAAAAATCAGCGAGAATATAGAAGACTCAACTATGACTGTCAACCAACTTGACTTAATTGGCATAGTATGTAGAACATTCCCTCAAACAAAATCAGATATGCATTTTTTCAGGTGCATGAAGAATACTTACCAAAATAGATTGTATTTTGAGCCATAAAATAAGTCTCAATATAATGGGACTCAAGATACAGTTTGTTCTCTGATTGCATGGGATTAAATTATAAATTAACAACAGAGAGATAACTGGAAAATTCCAAGTATTTGGAAATGAAATAACACTTCTAAATAATCTGTGGGTGAAAGAAGAAATGAAAGGGAAATTAGGAAGTATTTTGACCTGACTGAAACTGAAAACACAAAATATCAGAAATTGTGAGATGTTGCTAAAACTCCAGTTAGTGGGAAATTTATGTAACTAAATACCTATGAAGACAAAAATATGTCATGAAATCAATGATGTCAGCTTCCACCTTAAGCAACTAGAAAAAGAAAAGCGATTAGACTCAAAGTAAGTAGAACGGAAATAAGGCCTTGATCAGCGTGGCTTAGTTGGTTGGGCATCGTCCCACAAAGTAACTTGCCGGTTCAATTCGCAGTCAGGGCACTTCCCTGGGTTGTGGGTTTGGTCCCCATTCAGGATGCGTATGAGAGACAACTGATTGGTATTTCTCTTTCACATTGAAGTTTCTCTCCCTCTTTTTTCCTCCCTTCTCCTCTTTCTAAAAATAAATAAGTAGAAATCTTTATTAAAAAAGGAAGAAAAGTAAGAAAGAGGAAAGCAAAATCTATAAAATAGATTATAGACTAATGTATAAAATCTATAAAATAGAAACAAAAACTATAGAGAAAACCATTTAAACAAAAAGCTGTTTTTTTTGAGAAAATTAAAAAATAGATAAATCTTGAAGCACAGAGATCAGGATTTAAGAAAAAGTGGACACAAATTGCCATTAGCATGAGACAAAGTGGTGACAGTGCTACAAATTCTGTAGATATTAATAGGGTAATAAGGAAATATTATGAATAACTTTATTCCTATAAATTCAACAACGTATATGAAAAGAAATTATTTGAAAGATGCAAAGTATAAAAAGATGCAAAGCTCACTCAAGAAGAAATATATAATCTGAATATTTCTATATTTCTTAAAGAAATGGAATTTCTTTGTAGTTAAAAGTATTCCTGCAAAGAAAACTTTAGATTCTGATGGCTTCCCTGGTAAATTCTTACACATATTTGAGGAAGTAATAATACGAATTGAACACAAACTGTTTCAGACAACTGAAGAGGAAGCAGACTTCCCAACTCATTCTGAGAGACCAGCACTACATCACAAAGCCAAATAAAGATATTGCAAGGTAAGAAACTATAGGCAATCACCCATCATAAGCATAGATACCAAAATTCTACATAAAGTTTTAACAAATTAACTTCAGTATTGCAGGAAGTGACAGTACATCACAAATAAGAGGGCTTTCTTCCAGGAGTACAAGGTTGGTTTAACATTTAAAAATGAATCCGTGTATTTCATTATAAATATTAATAGACTAAAAGAATCCATATGATTATCTTATTAAATACAAGCAAGTTTTGACAAAATTGAACATTCATTCCTGATAAAACATCCCAACCAAGTAGGAATAAAAAGAAAGTTGCTTTAATCTTTTAAAGGACATATACTCAAAACCTATCACTCATCATACTTTATGGTGAAAGACTCGATGTTTACCTTCTATGACCAAGAAAAAGATAAGGCTGTCTTCTCTCACCACTTATGATTCTGCGTTGTGCTGGAAGTTCCAAACACTATAATCAGGCAATGAAGACAAATAAAACGCATCCAGATTGGAAGGGAAGAAGTAAAATGGTCTTTACTTGCAGACAGTAAAATTGTCTGTAGAAAACCTGATGAAATCTAAAAAGGGCTACTTGAATAAGTGAGTTTAGCTAACTTGTTGGATATAAGATCAATATGCAAATAACCAATTGTATTTCTACATACTGCCAATGAAAAATGAAAAAAATTAAGAATATAATTCACAATAGAATGAAAAATATGAGATACCTAGGGAATGAATTGAACAAAAGAGGTGAAAGACCTACACACTTATAACTATAAAACATTGTTAATCGAAGGCTTAAAGTAAATAAATGGAGAAATATACCATGTTTATTAGTCAAGAGACTCAATATTGTTAAGATACCATTCTCCCCAAATTGATCTGTAGGTTAACCCAATTACAATAAAGGTTTTAGCAGACTTCTTTGCAAAAATTGACAAAGTGATTAAAAAATTCTTATGAAAATGCGGAGGGCCTAGAATAGCCAAAGCGATATTTAAAAAGAAGAATAAAATTCTAAGAGTCAGACTATTTAATATTTATATTACCACAAAGCTACAGCAATCAAGATAGCATGTTGTTGGCATAAAGGTAGATAAATAGGTAGTGAAACAGAACAGAGTGCAGAAATAGACCTGCAAATATATGGACAACTGGTTTTTGACAAAGGTGCAAGGGCAATTCAATGGAGAAAGAATTGTCTTTCCAACAAATAATGCTGGAAAAATTGGATATCCACATTCAAAAGCATGAACTTCAATCCATACCTTGTACAATATACAAAAATTAACTAAAATTGATCATACGTAAAACATATCTTTAAACCTTCTAGAAGAAAACAAAGGAGAAAATATTTGGGACTTTGCACTAGCCAAAGATTTTTTTTTTAAGATACAGCACCAAAGCACCAAATCCATAGAAGAAAAGTTGACCAGTTGAACTTTATCAAAACTACTAACATACCAAAAAAACCCAAGAAGAGGGAAGACTCCCAAACTCTTTTTATGAGGCCAGCATCATTCTAATCCCAAAACCAGATGGAGACATGGCAAAGAAAGAAAACTGCAGGCCAATATTGCTGATGAACATAGATGCTAAAATCCTCAACAAAATTTTGGCAAACCATATCCAGCAATACATTAAAAAGATCATACACTGTGATCAAGTTGGATTGATCCCAGGGATGCAAGGATGGTACAATATTTGCAAATCAATAAACGTAATACATCACATAAACAAAAGGAAAGACAAAAATCACATGTTCAAATCAACAGATGCAGAAAAAGTATTTGATAAGGTGCAGCACCTATTTATGATAAAAAACACTCAGCAAAGTAGGAGTAGAGGGAGCATACCTCAACATAATAAAGGCCATATATGAGAGACCTACAGCCAACATCATACTCAACCGGCAAAATCTAAAAGCTTTCCCACTAAGATTAGGAACAAGATAAGGATGTCTGCTTTCACCACTTCTATTCAACATAGTACTGGAAGTTTTAGCCACAGCAACCAGACAAGAAAAAAGAAATAAAAGGCATCCACACTGGAAAGGAGTAAATAAAACTATCGTTGTTTGCAGATGACATGATAGTGTACATAGAAAACCCTATAGACTCCAACAAAAAACTACTCGACCTAATAAGTCAATTTGGCAAAACTGCAGGATACAAAGTCAGTATTCAAAAATCGAAGGTATTTTTATATACCAACAATGAAATATCAAAACGGAAATCAGGAAAAATATTCCATTTCCTACCGCAACAAGAAAAGTAATGTACCTAGGAATAAACCTAACCAAGGAGGTAAAAGACCTGTACTCAGAAAACTACACAACACTGAAGAAAGAAATTAAGGAAGACACAAGTAAATGGAAGCATGTACCATGTTCATGGATTGGAAGAATTAACATTGTCAAAATGTTCATACTACCCAAAGCAATTTATAGAGTCAATGCAACCCCTATTAAAATACCAATGACATATTTCACAGACATAGAACAACTATTTCAAAAATTTATATGGAACCATAAATGACCTCAAATAGCCACAAAAATTTTGAGAAAGAAGAACAAAGTAGGAGGGATCACAATACCTGACATCAAACTATATTACAAGGCCACTGTAATCAAAAGAGACTGGTACTGGCCTAAGAACAGGCACATAGCTCAGTGGAACAGAATAGAGAGCCCAGAAATAAACCCAAGTCTCTATGGTCAATAAATATTAAGGAGCATAAAATGGAGTAAAAATGGCCTCTTCAATAAATGGTGTTGGGACATCTAGACAGCTACATGCAAAAAAATGAAACTTGATCACCAACTTACATCATACATAAAAATAAATTCAAGGTGGATAAAAGACTTAAATGTAAGTCGTGACACCATAAAAGTCCTAGAGGAGAACATAGGCAGGAAAATCTCAGATATTCCATGCAGCAGTATTTTCACTGATATGTCCCCTAGAGCAAGGGACATAAAGGAAAGAATGAACAAATGGGATCTCATCAAAATTAAAAGCTTCTGTACAGCTAAAGAAAATATCAGCAAAATGAAAAGGAAACCAACTGTATGGGAAATATATATTTGCCAACGATACTTTGGATAAGGGTTTGAGCGCCAAAATATAAAGAACTCACATGACTCCACTCCAGGAAGACAAACAATCCAATTAAGAAATGGGCTAAGGACCTGGACAGACACTCCTCCAAGGAGGACATACAGAGGGCCCAGAGACATATGAAAAGATGCTCAGCATCACTAGCCATCAGAGATGCAAATTAAAACCACAATGAGATACCACCTCACACCAGTCAGAATGGCCATCATAAACAAACCAACAAACAACAAATGCTGACAAGGTTGTAGAGAAAAGGGAACCCTAGCGCACTGTTGGTGGGAATGCAGACTTGTGCAGCCACTGTGGAAATCAGTATGGAATTTCCTTAAAAAACTAAAAGTGGAACTGCCTTTTGACCTGGTAATTCTACTGCTGGAACTATACCCTAAGAGCCCTGCAACACCAATCCAAAAGAACCTGTGCACCCCAATGTTCATAGCAGCACAATTTACAATAGCCAAGTTCTGGAAGCAACCTAAGTGCCCATCAGTAAATGAGTGGATCAAAAAACTGTGGTACATTTACACAAGAAATGATTATGCTGAGGAAAAGGATATGTACAAAGAGTGGACATGCTGTGTTATTCCATTTACATAAACTTCTAGGAAAAGGAAGGAAGTTAATCTATAATGACAGAATGAATATCTGTTTGTGGAGGATAAGGGGGAAGGGAGGAAGGGGAATTACCACGGGGGACGAAGAAACTTATGGGGTAATGGATATGTACATTATCTTGATGATGGTGATGATGATGGTTTCATGGGTGCATATATGAAATATAATACATATGAGAAAACTTACCAAATCTTACCCATCACGTGTGTACAATTTATTGAATGTCAGTTATGTCTCAATACAGCAATTAAAAATACACTGCTGATCTAAGCAACAACTGAATGAATTTCACGAGAATTCATTCACTAAATGAAATTTTTTCTTATGGACCATCAGAAGCCAGGCTCAAAAGTACCTACAGTAGGAAGTATGATTCCATTTATATTTAGTTCAAGAACAGGCAAAACTAACTTGTGCTGACAGCAAAGTCAGAAAAATGGATACCCGTGTGCTGGGGGTTAGATATTGGCCAGCCAGGGGCATGAGAAGACATTCCGGGGTGTGGGGCACATTCTTCATCTTGACCTAGGGCAGGGGTGTCCAACTCATGTTCACCGGGGGCCACATCAGCCTCGCGGGTGCCTTCAAAGGGCCAAATGTCACTTTAGGACTGTGTACATGTAACTACCCCTTCACAGTTAAGTGCGAGCTCGGCGCTGCCGCTGGATAGAAACAAGGTGTCGGGCCGGATTTGGCCCGTGGGCCTTGTGTCTGCCACCTGTGACCTAGGTGGTGGTTATTGATTAGGTCTTGAAAGTTTAAGAAGTCACAAATTTATAGCGAGAGTCCTTGACTCACGTGTGTGTTGCACTTCAGTAAAGACAGCAGGAGGAGGAGGAGGAGGAGGAAGACAGTGCTGTGCACAGATGCAGGCCCTGAGATGTGGGGGTGTCCTTTGAGGGCTTCCAGGAAACAAAGAAGCTCTTCAGAGAGCAGCACACGGTGTCCAGCCCCAGAACCCGCCGAGAACTGGAAGCCGCCCTTGAAGCGGGCACTGTGTCTCTTCCAACTGGTCTTTGTCAGGCCTTCTGGTTCTGATGGCATGCTTCTGGAAAATTAAGAGTATTTTTTACTTATGAGAAATGAAGAAATTAAAGTAAAAAGACTTTATTAAGGACTGGGAAGAATGTCAATGTTCATAATTCATGGCCTGCCAAATCTCTTGGACTCCAATTCAATGGCAGAAGAACAGAATCTGCTTCTGTTACAAATGGAGCGGCAAGTTTCGGGTTTTGTGCTGAGAGCGCCTGTTACAATGTGGCAGAAAGTGGACATCTTCAGGCTTTTAGTTTGGGCTTCATGGGGCAGTCCTGGCCTCTCAGCCTCTTGCTGGAAGAGGGCCGGTGTTTCCCTTAGGTTCCTGAGTTTTCTCTGAGTGTGCTTGTTACTCCGTGTGCAGGTGGCATGGAATGGAACGTAGCATCAACAACTCTGCCTGGAACCCAGTTTTCGCATTGGCTGATGCTTATGGACGTCAGCCGCAGACAGGGTCTGGCCACCCAGCCCCTGGGGACCTCCGCCCTCTCCAGCCTTGGCTCACTTGATTTGAATTGGTTTCCATTCCCCTAGCCTTGTGCTATCTACCAGGTCTCTCATGTGGAGAAAGAGTCTTGGTCCCATCCATCCCGGTGTCAACAGCCATGCCTAATGCCAGGAAGACTGGAAGGAAGTCATAATTGTCCCCTCCCCGCATGGTGGCTCTGCCATCAACTTCTTTTGTTAACCTGAGCCTGTGCCAGATCCCTCCATCTGTAGACTATGAAAGGAGTTACTATCTTGTAGAAAAGCCCCAAACCAAGAAGAGAAACGTGAAAGACCTAGAAAAACGTGGGCCGCCTGTTCTGTTTTTAGAAGTTTGTGAAGATGCTGAGGGACCATCACAGGAAGTGGACACTGGGGAGAATGTCAGTGGGGAAACTGAGGCAGTCACCCTGCATTTGTAATGGCAAAAATGATAGCTCTTGAGTTTTGGTTGTTCCTCCCCATGACACCCTCTGCCCTGATCTCTTAAAAAAATTCTTTTTGGTATTTAATTGCTACTAAGTTCAGGGGCCAAAAAAAAATTTTTATGGTGTGAATATTTCCTTTGTTTTAAGTGTTTTTCCTGCTCCACAGAAACAGGCACAATCCAAGTTTATAAATGCCTTCCTTTGGAAGTTTGTAGTTCCATTTGTAACAGTATTTTAAAATAAATACATTATAAATTTGTTATTATTGTCTAAACAAACCCTACTCTACCTCATATCTCAAATGTGATCTTAGTACAAACAAGCCAAGTTCTACAGAATAGATTTTTGTGTGTGTGGGTTTTGACCCTAATAAACTGACTTTGGGACTATAACAGGTTATAAGAAAAATGAGTATTTTTGTACTTTAATTTTTCCTTGAACTTTCCATTCCCTCCCACACTTATACACACAAAACCCAAACCATAAAAAGGTGCTTCTTAAATAACTTCTAAATTCCCCACTATGTTATGTTTCCAGGCCAGATTACAGTTAAAACAAAGTTTTGACAGACAGAATAACTTATCACTTACACCACCAATCTTGGTCTTTGGAAAAGCAAATGAATCATAGGGCACAGTCTCGAGGCCACTGTGCTTATGTGCATGTCAGTGGTCCGTCCTCGTCATGCACATGCTGATGGTACCTGGTTCTCAGCGATGGAGGCATTTGGCAATGGGAGTCTTCACACACCAGCCGGCTTCCTTCCCTGCCACAGGACGTTCGCTCCTTGGTTAGTTTGGAGGAACAGAGGAGAGGTCAATATCCTTTTGTTCCTCATTTTATTCTCTTCCTATTGCTTCTTGTATATTTGATGCATGTTTTTACTTATGGGCAAGTTCATTTTTCCCATTAATTCATTACATACTCATCAAGCGCCTACTGTATGAATTTGGACTCTGAAGTTAGATTGCCTAGTTGATATCCTGGTTCTGCAGCTTACTAATTCTGGACTTTGGGCAAGGTCCTGTGCCTCAGTGTTATCATCTGTAAAATGGAAATAATGATATACTTACCCCTTCCAGCCAAGGTGGAGGCATAGGTAGATACACTGTGCCTCCTTGCACAACCAAAAGAAGGACAACAACAAATTTAACACGTTTCATAACACATAGAAATCTCTAAGACATACGCCAGGGACCGCATGATATTGGGCAAACTACACGTTAATTAAATCATCTCGTGATGCGGTCCTTAACAGATGGCATGCAAAACACGAGAAAACTCGTGAGCGGTACGAAAAGTGTTAAGCACAAAAAACAATGAGAACTGCCAGAAAATCGAACTGTATGGAAGTCTGGCAACCAAGGAGTTAAAGAAACATTCATCCAGACTGGTAAGAGGGGTGGGGACAGGCAGCTGGGGTGGAGAGGACTCATGGCAAGGTAGTGACTGGAGGACCCGGGACAGCAGCATCTGGTGGAGCAGGTGGTCCCACATTTGCGTGCAGATAAACCGGGAGGAACAACTGGGGAGCGAGATAGACCATGTAACCCAGGGTTCCAGTGCAGAGAAATAAAGCCTCAAAGCCTCTGACTGAAAAAACCTGTGGGTGTAGTGCATTGGGAGTAACTCCCAGCCTCACAGGAGAGTTCATTGGAGAGACCCACAGGGTCCTAGAATGTACACAAGCCCACCCACCCAGGAATCAGCACCAGAAGGGCCCAATTTACTTGTGGGTAGTGGGAAAAATAACTGAAAGGCAGCTGAGAGCCAAGCAAGCAGCATTGTTCCCTCTTGGACCCCTCCCCCACATACAGCGCCACAGTCAGTGATGTGGGTTGCCCTGCCCTGGTGAACACCTAAGGCTCTGCCCCTTAGAACATAACAAGCGTACTGAGACCAAAAAAAAGGGCCTAAATGAAAGAACAGATCAAAGCTCCAGGAAAAATAGAACTAAGCAAGGACAGAGAGCCAACCTATCAGATGCACAGTTCAAAACACTGGTAATCAGGATGCTCACAGAATTGGTTGAGTATGGTCACAAAATAGAGAAAAAAGTGAAGGCTATGAAAAGTAAAATAAAGGAAAATGCACAGGGAACCAACAGTGAAGAGAAGGGAACTGGGACTCAAATCAATGGTTTGGACCACAAGGAAGAAATAAACATTCAACCAGAATGGAATGAAGAAACAAGAATTCAGAAAAATGAGGAGAGGCTTGAGGAACTTCCAGGACAATTTTAAATGTTCCAACATCCGAATCATAGGGGTGCCAGAAGGAGAAAAAGAAGAGCAAGAAATAGAAAACTTATTTGAAAACATAATGGAGGAAAACTTACCTAATGTGGCAAAGGAAACACACTTCCAGGAAGTCCAAGAAGCTCAGAGAGTCCCAAAGAAGTTGGACCCAAAGAGGAACACACCAAGACACATCATAATTACATTACCCAAGATTAAAGATAAGGAGAGGATCTTAAAAGGAGCAAGAGAAAAGGACACAGTTCCCCACAAAGGAGTTCCCATAAGACTATCAGGTGATTTCTCAAAAGACACCTTTCAGGCAAGAAGGGCTGGAAAGAAGTATTCCAAGTCATGAAAGGCAAGGACCTACATCCAAGATGACTCTATCCAGCAAAGCTTTCATTTAGAATGGAAGGGCAGATAAAGTGCTTCCCAGATAAAGTCAAGTTCAAGGAGTTCATCATCACCCAGCCCTTATGATATGAAATGTTAAAGGAACTTATCTAAGAAAAAGAAGATGGTCAAAAATGCAAGTAGTAAAATGACAACAAACTCAGAATAATGAATAACCAAACCTAAAAAACAAAAAACAAAAACAAGAACAAACTAAGCAAACAACTAGAACAGGCACAGAATCACAGAAATGGAGATCACATGGAGGGTTATCAGTGGGAGAGTGGGAGTTGGGAGGGAGGGGGAGAGGTGCATGGAATAAGAAGCATAAATGGTAGGTACACAATAGACAGGGAAGGCTAGGAATAGTATAGGAAATGTAGAAGCCAAAGGACTGGAATGTACATGGACGTATACTAAGGTGGGGAATGCTGGTGGGAGGGGATGTGCAGGGCAGAGGGGAGTAAAGGGGTGATAAATAGGACAACTGTAATAGTGTAATCAAGAAAATATATTTTAAAAAAGTAGCGCATAGGTTGTTTGAAGGATGATGTAAGCTATAGATAAAGAGTTTAGGACGTTTTCTGCCCCACAGCAAATCCTATGTGAGTGTTGTCCTTGTTTGCTGTTAATGTCATGACAAATGCCAGCCTGGTGCTCACGTTCCGCGTGCTCAGACGTGCTTTTTCTTGACATGCTTCCCTCCTGACCTCTTCGGCACAATCTCTACCCAGGCCACATTTATCTAGAGCAGAGTTTCTCAGCCTTGGCATCATTACTATTTGGGGCCAGAACATTATTTGTTGTGGAGTTGTCTCATGAACTTTGGGAAGTTTAGCAGCATTCCTGGTCTCCACCCACTAGATGCCAGTAAG
>PVJI01019440.1:0-30984 GCA_004026765.1 Micronycteris hirsuta | reverse complement strand
TCACTCTTCCTCTCTCTCTAAAGTAAATTTTTGTCATGTACAAAGACTACTTCATTGAGATCTTCTGAGAGCCTCTGAGCTCATGGAGATGATCTTTGGCCTTGATGTGAAGGAAGTGGATCCCACCAACCACTGCTGTGGCCTCCCCCTCAAAATGGACCTCACCTGTGAGGGGATGCTGCGTGGTGAAAAGCATGTGTGCTAGACCAGCATCCTGATACTTATCCTGGGTGTGATCTTCTTGAAGGAAAACTGTGCCGCCAAGGAGGAAGTCTGGGAAGTTCTGAACTGATGGAGATACAAAGTGGGAGGAAGCACTTCATCTTCGGAGAGCCCAGGGAAATCACCACCAAACAGTTCATGAAAGAAAAATACCTGGAGAACCAGCAGTTAGCCAATAGAGGTCTTACACAATTTGTATTCCCGTGGGGCCCAAGAGTCCGTGCTGAAACCACCAAGATGCAAGATCTGGAGTTTCTGACCAAGCTTCATGGGACGATTCAAGTTCTTTCCCGTCTCAGTATGAAGAGGCTTTGCAAGATAAAGAAGAGAGAGCCCAAGCAGAACTTCAGCCAGGGCTGTCTCTACTTCCTTGGCCACTGCCAGTTCTAAGGCAAAGCCCAGCAGCTCCTCCCACACCCAGGGAAGCCAGGGATAGTCTCAGGCATTGTTTGACGGGGCCGTTAGTGCTCAGAGAGTTTCCGTCTGAGACAGAACTGAAAGGAACACAATATATGTGTCTATGTGTTTTTATTTTATATGTGTAATTTGAAAATGTATTCTTTCATTTTTTGACAACTGTGTTATTGAAATAGTGTTTCTTTTTATATAAATTTAGTTAGCGTAAAAATATCCAGGTTTATGATGATATTGCTCACACATTTAATGAGGGTTAGTAGTAAGAGCTTTGTTGTTTCTTTAAAAATTGTGAAACTATTTCATGTTGTTATCTGGGACAAGATAAAGCGTTGCTGTAGGCATTTCCTGGAATTGTGAAAGAAATCAGTTTTAAGATAGCTAGCTGGGTTCAAGAAAGAGAGATCAAATAAAAGATTGTCAATGTATTGCCCTCATACCTTTTTGTATTCCTTTTTAAAGATTTTATTTATCCATCTTTAGAGAGGAGGGAAGGGATGGAGAAAGAGAGGGAGAGAAACATCAACATGTGGTTATCCCTCACACAACCCCCACTGGGGACCTGGCCTGAAGCCCAGGCATGTGCCCTGACTGGGAACCGAACCGGTGACCCCGTGGTCTGCAGCCCGCGCCCAATACACTGAGCCACACCAGCCAGGGCCTTTTTATGTTTGATTTATAAAATTAAATAATATATGGTTGAATTTGCTTAACTTGTTTGTGAATGTGTAAGAAATATATCTCAATCTGCCCTGGCTGGTGTAGCTCAGTGGATTGAGCGCGGGCTGGGAACCAGACGGTCCCGGTTCGATTCCCAGTCAGGGCACATGCCTGGGTTGCAGGCCAGGTCCCCTATGAGGGCCATGTGAGAGGCAACCATACATTGCTGTTTCTCTCCCTCTCTGTCTCCCTCCCTTCTCCTCTCTCTAAAAATAAATAAATAAAATCTTAAAAAAAATTTTCATTAAAAAAAATTTAAAAAAAAAGAAATATATCTCAATAAATAAGAAATTCTTACCATTCACAGACTCTTATTAAATGAACTATTGGATTTTGATTCCAACACTCTTTAACATCTCTGAAGTCATGATACATACTACAATCGATTGACAACTTTTATTTATTTATTTTTAAAGATTTTATTTATTTATTTTTAGAGAGAGGAGAAGGGAGGGAGACAGAGAGGGAGAGAAACAGCAATGTATGGTTGCCTCTCACATGGCCCTCACGGGGACCCGGCCTGCAACCCAGGCATGTGCCCTGACTGGGAATCGAACCGGGACCCTCTGGTTCCCAGCCCACGCTCAATCCACTGAGCTACACCAGCCAGGCTGACAACTTTTATTTTTTGTTTTGTTTTCCCTTTGACAAGAATTCTAAATTTTTATTTGCTCGGGTTTCTGTGTTCTTATTTTAGTGTATCTTCAAACTTTCCACCAGCTGTGCAAACCTCCTCTCAGGCGTATTTATTCCCATTAGGCACTCTGTCTCTTCCGTCTACCAGAATATCTCCCCTGGAGACCCCTGCCCTGCTCCAGTCTGAGCTGGTTGTCCTCTAAGCCTGCGGCATCATCGGCATCTTGGATTCTCCATTCACCGTTGTTTGGGGATTTCCTCCATCCTGTAAAGAAGACCTGGTCTCCTGGTTCCCGTTCTTCCTTCCTCTTGGTTTGGCCCTTGTTTCAGTGGAGTAATTCTCCCATTGTGTCCTAAAAGTGCATTGGAGGTAACATTTCTTGAGACTTTGCATGTCTGAAAATAGTTTTCTACCCTCACTTGATAGCTGGGTAGCATTAGAATTCTAAGTTGAAAATTATTTTTTCCTCAGTATTTTGAAGGCATATTCTATGATCTCTTAGTGAGGCAGTAGAAATGAGAAAGCTGAGAATTCAGATGCATTCTCTGATATTTGAGCCTTTGTAGAAAACTGTTCTCTTTCTCTCTAAAAGGTTTTAGGAACATTTCCTTGTTCACACTCTTCTGGAACTTCTCTATGGAGTACCAATTTTCGTTCACTCGGCTAGGCATTCAATAGACTCTTTCATCCTTCATTCCAGCTCCAAGTCTCTTCAAGGCCAAAGCCTCAGTTCCTGTTGCCATATCAACATTAAAATCCCATCCTCAGCACCTAGGACCGATCTATTTCAGCATGAGATTCTGCTCACCGGTACTAGCTTTGGGCTCCTTTTGGTTTCTGGCCGCTGGTAATTTCCCTTTCTTGTTTTCGAGTTGCCCCAGCAATGTCACAGCTTTACTTCCCATCTGCACGCCGACCACTTGCAAATTACACGTCCACACGGGACTCCTCCAAACCTGCACATTCAGCTGCCCCTTGATATCTCCACTTGCACGCCCAATAGAAAACTCAAACTTAACATTCCAAATCAGAACTCCTGAAAACCACCCTAAACCTGTCCCTTCCTCGGCTTCTGGCTTCTCAGTGAACGTCATTCTCCCAAGTACTCAGAGTGAAAACCTCAGAACTACCTTTGGCCCTTCCCCGTCTCACACGCAATGCCATCAGCAAGTCCTCCCAACTTTACCTGCCAAACATGTCCAGAAACTGGTGAGTTCTCACAACGTCCGTTGCTAACACCTTGGTCCAAACCACCATCACGTCTTGCCTCAATTATTGGAATAGCTTTCAATGCACTAGTGCTGGACAGTCACTTTGGTGCCACCAGTGAGCTATAGCTTCTGTATTCATGCCGTTGAGCACCCTTTTCCTCAAATCTGGGCTGGCCTTGTACCCTGCTTTAAAGAAGAGAATGTGGCAGAACCGGTGCTTGCTAATGACAAGCCTAAGCCTTACGAAGTCCTGGCAGCTTCCACTCGTGCGTTTTTGGAAGCCCCGAGCTGCCGTGGAAGAAGTCTGGCTAGACTGTTGGAGAGGCCACACGAAGTGGGAGAGGCAAGAGACCACCTGGGGGTGAACTAAGGAATTCAGCCAACAGCAAGACCCGAGCTGTGGGAATGTGACCCCAGTGTTGCCAGTACAGCCAGCCCCCAACTCTTTGTGAACACACAGTGGACATTCCAGGCCAAGCAGAAATTGCTAGCCCTACTGTGCTCAGTCCAAGTTCCTCCTGGTCCACAGAACAGCGAGCAATAGTAAAAGCTTGTTGTTTGCCCTGCCCAGAAAGGCTCAGCCGGTTAAAGCACCCTCCCATAACTGAAGGGTTGCTGCTGATGCCCAGTCAGGGCACTTGCCTGGGCTGAGGGTTCCATCCCCTGTTTGAGTGCAGGTGCATACAACCCCCAGTCTGGACGCATATGATCCCAGGTCCAAGTGGGAGGCAACCAATCGAAGCTTCTCTTGCATCGATGTTTCTCTCTCTCCCTCTCTCTCTCTAAAAGCAAGGAAAAAAAGGTTGTTGTTTAAGCCTCTAAGTCATAGGGTAGTTTATTTTGCCACAATAGATAGCCTAAACTCTGGTGTCCCTGCTTCCTCCTTCACACACCCTCCTCCTCAGCCCCTTCACCAGTCAGCAGCCGGGGAGGTTGTTTTAAAATAGGAGCAGTCATATTACTCCTCTGCTCGGAATGCTTCAGTGCTTCTCCTCTGACTCAGAGTAAAACCAAGGTCTATCTTTTTATAATATTAATTGAATTTGTTGGGGTGACATTTGTTAATAAAATTATATAGGTTCTTGGGGTGTAATTCTATAATACATCATCTGTATGGAACCAAAGTCTCTACCACAGCCTCAAGATCCCAGTGGTGGCAAACAAAGGCCAGTGGGCAAATCCTGGTACTGTCAAGAAGAAAAGTTTTATACTTAAGGGTTTGTTTAGAAATAAAAAATAAGAGGAAGAATACTCAATGGAGATCATACATAGCCTGCAAAACTTAAAATATTTACGATCTGGCACTTTTTGGAGAAAGTGGTTAACCTCTGCCCCACACATCTGGCCCCTTGATGACCCCGGGCTCATGTCCTGCCCTTGCGCAACCCCTTCGCTTACCTAGCTCCAGGGAGACTGGCCTGCTTGTGATTTCTTGCAATTTCTTGAAGTTATTCCAACCAGCCAGGTATGCACTTGCCCTCAGGCCTTTGCCCCTGCTGTTTTCACTGCTGGAATGTCCCTCTCCTCTTCCCTGAGGTCTTTACTCAAGTGCCCCTTCTCAGTGGGCCTTTTCTGACCACCTTATTTAAAATTGCAATCCAACCCACGTACACTTCCGAACTCTCTCGGGGTTTTTGCTTTTTGCTTTTTCTTTTGGTTTCTTGTATTACTATGTAGTATAATTTTTTTATTTTTGTTGTCTTGATTTATTTACTATATTCTCTTACTAAAATGTAAATTCCATGTGGACAGGAACCTTTGCCTGCTTTCTTCATGGACGCATTCTGTTCTTGGTACCTTGTTGAGGCTCTAAGTATTCTTTTTTTTTTTAAGTATATTTTATTGATTATGCTATTACAGACGTCCCATTTTTTTCTCCCTTTTATGCCCCTCCTCCCGGCACTACCCTCCCCCCAGCATTCCCCCCTTTAGTTCATGTCCATGGGTCATACATTCAAGTTCTCTGGCTTCTCCATTTCCTATACTATTCTTAACTTCCCCCTGTCTATTTTGTACCTACCATTTATGCTTCTTATTCCCTGTACCTTTTCTCCCTCTCTCCCCCTCCCACTCCCCTGCTGATAACCCTCCATGTGATCTTCATTTCTGTGATTCTGTTCCTGTTCTAGTTGTTTGCTTAGTTTATTTTTGTTTTTCGGTTTGGTTGTTGATAATTGTGAGTTTGTTGTCATTTTATTGTTCATATTTTTTATCTTCTTTTTCTTAGATAAGTCCCTTTAACATTTCATATAACAAGGGCTTAGTGATGATGAACTTCTTTAACTTAACCTTATCTGGGAAGCACTTGATCTGCCCTCCCATTCTAGATGATAGCTTTGCTGGATAATCTCAGATGTAGGTCCTTACCTTTCATGACTTTGAATATTTCTTTCCAGCCCCTTCTTGCCTGCAAGGTTTGTTTCTTTTGAGAAATCAGCTGATAGTCTTATGGAAACACCTTGGTAGGTAACTGTCTCCTTTTCTCTTGCTGCTTTTAAGATTCTCTCATCTTTAATCTTGGGTAACTTAATGATGATGTGCCTCGGTGTATGCCTCCTTGGGTCCAACTTGTTTGGGACTCTCTGAGCTTCCTGGAAGTCTATTTCCTTTGCCGGATTGGGGAAGTTCTCCTTCATTATGTTTTCAAATAAGTTTTCAATTTCTTGCTCCTCCTCTTCTCCTTCTGGCACCTGTATGATTCAGATGTTGGAACGTTTAAAGTTGTTCCGGGGGTTCCTAAGCCTCTCCTCATTTTTTTGAATTCTTGTTTCTTCATTCTGTTCTGGTTGAATGTTTATTTCTTCCTTCTGCTCAAAATTGTTGATTTGAGTCACGGTTTCCTTCCCTTCACTGTTGGTTCCCTGTATATTTTTCTTTATTTCACTTTGCATAGTCTTCACTTTTTCTTCTATTTGCAAACATACTCAACCAATTCTGTGAGCATCCTGATTACCATTGTTTTGAACTCTTCATCTGACAGGTTGTTCTACAGTTTAGTTGTAATTTTGATGTCACTTAGTTGTTTTTCTGGAGTTTTGATTTGTTCTTTCATTTGGACCATATATCTTAGTCTCAGTTCACCTAGTATATTGTAAAGGGTAGAGACTTAGGTATTCACCAGGGTGGGGCAACCCACTTCACTGTGTTGTGGCACTGTATGTGGGGGAGGGGTCAGAGAGGGAACAATGCTGCTTGCTTGGCTCTTAGCCAGCTCTCAGTCACTTCCCCTGCTACCCACAAGCAAACTGGGCCCTTCTGGTGCTGATTCTGGGGTGGGTAGGTCTGTGTATGCTATAGGACCCTGTAATGAACTAATGAACTCTCCTATGAGTCTGGGAGTTTCTCCTGCTGCCACAGCCCCCACAGCCAGAGGTTTTGAAGCTTTCTTTTCTGGCACTGGAACCCTGGGCTGCACAGTCTGTCTCGCTCCCCAGTTGTTCCTCCCAGTTTATCTGCATGCACATGTGGGACCCTCAGCTGCCACCTCTCCTGCCAGGTCCTCTAGCTGCTGCCTTGCCATATCCTCTCTGCCCCTCCTACCAGTCTGGATGAATGCTTCTTCTTTAACTCCTTGTTTGTCAGACTTCCATACAGTTTGATTTTCTGGCAGTTATGGTTGTTTTTTGTTCTTAAATTTGTTGTTGTCCTTCTTTTGATTGTGCGAGGAGGCAAAGTATATCTACTATGCCTCTATCTTGGCCAGAACTCTCTCTATATTTCTTGAATGTCCTTATGAGTCATACAAACCACCACATCCCTCTGTTTTCTGTGCAGCACTTGTCACTCGTCACTGCTTTATTTAGGAATTTGTCCACAAACTCATGAGCTCCAGGACCACAGAACAATGCTCAACAAATATAAAATATCTGATGTAATATTATTCAATAAGTGAATACACCTCCCACATAGATCTTAAAAGAGTGAATGGGAAGTGAGAAGGTAGAAACATGTAAGGCGACCACTTTCTCAATAGTGTTTACTGTGAACGAGAGCAGAGAAATGGGATGGTGGCTGGATGAGAATATAAGGTCAGGGGAGGATTAAAAGTGGGGATACAAGGAACAATCCAGATGAACACAATCATCAGCATAGGGAAAGGGGGGATTAAAGAAGCAGAGTTCTCGGAGCCGTGAGAGCAATGGGATGCAGGGCAGAGGAGGAGAGGCTGGCTGCGGATGTGCAGAGACCTACCCTCCCATTGAACAGGAGGAGGGAGCGGCTTCCAGGAGAGTTAGAGCCTCATCGGTGGGAAAATGAGGGAGGTCCCTTCCCCTGGCTTCTGGTTCCTCACTGATGTGGGGAGGCGAGGTCATCTGCTGAGGAGAGAATCGATGTGGGAGGTGTGAGAAGAGAGGACCGACAGAATGTAGTGGAAGATAGAGACGGACTAGGGAGATGCGAAAGGGCAGCCAGGCCCTTACTGACGGCCGATATGGGGTCTGTAATCACAAGTTTAAGTGGAAGCAGGCAGCCCAGTCAGCAGTTTTTCCTGAGGAGCATCTACCTGCTTGGTTGTCTGTGCAGAAAAGACAGGGTCGAGTTCAATCACAGTCATTGGAGCCAAGCAATGGTTCTCAGTGTGCGGTCTCCAGATCAACAGCGTCGGAATCATTGAAAACTGTTAAGAAATGCAAATTCTCGGGCCTCACGACAGCCCTCCCGAATCAGAAACTTGGCAAGCAGCATCCAGCAAACTGTGGTTTAGGCCCTACAGGTGAGTCTGGTGCTGTGCCCAGTCCAGTTTGACCAGCGTCACAGCAGAAGAAAATAACAAGAGAGCCGAGGGTACTTACAAGGGAACGATTAGAATGACAGGCTAGGAAGTCTTAATTAAAAATGAAAGGAAGTAAAAACATGAGGGGGCTGACCGAGGTCGTAAAGTGGTGGGGTCAATACCTTAGAATATAATCAGGTCAAATAATTGTAGTGCAATGTGTTTATTTTCAGTTTTGCCATAGCAAATTACCACACACTAAGCAGCTTTAATAAAGCACCCCCCAATTATCTCCTCGTTCTGTAGGTCAGAAGTCCGGCTGACAGTCTGGCTTAAGGGGGTTCTCTGTTCAGTCTCGCAGAGTCTGTAACCAGCGTGTTGAGGGGACTCCTTTCTGGAGACTATAGAGATAAATCTTTTCCCAAGCTGACTCAGGCTGTTGGGAGAATTCAGCTCCTTGTAATTACAGGGCTCAGGCCCTTATTTCCTTGATGGCTGTCAGCTTCTTATAACTGCCTGCATTCCCTGTCACACTGCTCCCCCACCTAACCTGCAAGTCGGTGGTCAGAACTGAGGTGTTGGTCCGTATACTGGGGTTTCGAGAGGTATGCAGACATGGACAGTTTGAGGGGGTCAATTTAAGGGGATCTTTGACTTTCATATGTACTTTTGCCTAAAACGGATCTAAGGATGCACTGCCGGGGTATACCAATATGCCTGTTGTCCTCTTCCACCACCCCTTTCTCAATCCCTCTTCTCTTTACAAAAGAAAGGTCTATCTCTTGCCCTGGTCAGTGTGGCTCAGCTGGTTGGAGTGTCATCCTGTAGCCAAAAGTTTGCAGATTCTATACCCAGTCAGGACACATGCCTGGGTTGCAGGTTTGATCTCCTGTCCGGGTGCATAAGATCCCCAGCCAGGTGCATATGATCCTGGGTCCGGGCACATACGAGAGGCAACTGATCAATGTTTCTCTCACATCGATGATTCTCTCTCTGTAAAAGTAATGCAAAAGTGTCCAGGGGTGAGAAAGAAAGAGAGAAAGGGAGAAAGAAAGAAAAAAAAGAGAGAAGAGGAAGGAAGGAAGGAAGGAAGGAAGGAAGGAAGGAAGGAAGGAAGGAAGGAAGGAATAAGAGAGAGAGAGAAAGAAAGAAAGAAAAAAGGAAGAAAGGGTCTCTCACACATCCTGAATCTTATATAGTAAATTGACCCAGGAAACAAAAAAATTCATCTCTTTAAACAGGATACCTATAGTAGGCTTCATGTCTTTCCCTGTCTTACACATATTTCTGTTAATTTTGAAGCTTCCCATTGGAAACAGGGTAATATGGCACATGTTGAGACGTACCAGTTTACATACAGTATAAGGAAGAATGGGACCAAGGAATGATGGCAAGCTTTATTGCTTCTTCCATCTCCTGAATGCTGTGAGAGAATGTGTTGCGTCAGGGACAGAATCCTGTAAGAGCAAAGCAAAGAGAAGTTCAGAAGGAAATACTGAGAGTGGCAGCACCTTATATCATCCAGTGCAAACTCAGGGCAAGTCTCTCTGCCTTACCTAGCCATTCGATTTAGAACTACAATTCAGACAAGATATGTTTGTCACAGGGAAACACAATATATTCACTGAAATTGAAAAACGAAGCCTGACTGGCTGATTAATTTGATAGTACACTGGTTTTGCTAATTTTTCATAATGGCAGTCATTTCTCTTAGATTGAATGAGTCAAATCTGCAGCTCCAAGGTTTTGGCAAATTATACCTCAGGCCTATAATAAGATAAAAGCGTTTCACTTAAAAAATTGTATTAGCAAGGCATACTGAAATTAATATTTTTATGTTCCCAATTCTTTCTGAGTATATTGGGTTAAATAAGGTGCCTCTATATGAAAAAATAAAATATATAAGTAACTTTCACTTTTTAAGTCTTGGTAAAGTCTTTCAGTGTGCTTCCCAGAAATTGAAAAGTAAGTGAGTCTAACTGGATAACAAATCCTTTTGAAAATCAAATGGTTTCCAGTTCTCTTGTTTTCAACAAAACTGAAAATTGAGTTGTGAGCTGATAGATTATTAAAACTAATTTTTGATAATAGATTGCTATGTGATTTTTGGCATATCACTCAGAAGGGGCTCAAGTAATCGAGAAAGTCTGCAATAACAAAACTCTCTTCATTCTCATTTACTTAAGTGAACAAAGTAATATTTAACCACCAATACATGGAGTAATAAAAACAAAGGCTATTAACTGACAGTTTTTGGTGCCAATTCAACACTAATAGGAATCCCCAATTCGATGTGCTGTGAAGAAGGAAACTTTATTCAGTGCAAAACAGCTCAATTGTGATACAGCATGGCCGCAGAACAGCTCAGTAGTGTTATAGCTCAATTAAAAAGCAGCACAGCTGTGAATAGGCCCTGGGTCCCCCCTTCAGCTAGGCAGCTCCACTCTGCTTTGCTCTGCTCCAGGAGATGTTTCAGCTGCAACCTTGAAAACCAAACCCAGTCTTCAGTGGAAAAGGAAAGTACGCTCTCTGAGCCAGAGGGTAGTCAGCTTATACAGACAGAAGTCCCCACCTCTGGCCCCTGACTGGTCCATTCTCATGCAAATGAGGACTCCAAATTCTCACAGTTTGATTGGTCAGAAGGGAGCCCCTCTGATTTGTTGGTGAAGAAGCTGATGGGGGACATAGCTGCACAGTTCCAATTGGATGGGGAATGTTTCAATCCTATTGGTTGAAATAGGATTACATGAACTCCTCTATAAGGACTAGCTTAGATGGAAGGAAGACAGTGCAGGCGGGCAGTTCAGTGCAGAGGCAGGTGCTTCAGTACATGCTTCTCCTTCAAGTGCAGTTTGTGTGAGAGGCCTCTGTATAGCAATGGCTGCTGAGCTGTTTCTTTAAATTTGAGCCCAGTTAAGCTACGAGGAGCCCTTCTCAGTAGGTGTCTTCTTTCTCACGGTCCACAAAGCCCACCCAGCTCATTAAGAGAGAAATTTTCACTGAAATTTTGTTTTCATTTTTATAATTATTTATCATAATTTATAACATATTTATATTATTTTGACCTTTGTGTACTACTAATAATTATAATACTAATCCAGTCCAGAAAAAATTTAACATCTATAATCTATCGATCAAAGAAAATATTATTTATTTCAATTCACATAAATTTTGTTATTGCAGAAAAGAATAATAAGATAATTGATAAAAAAACTTTTAGGGATAAAAATACATTCCATCAGGGTAGAATCCCATGTGGGGAAGCGCGTGCACTTCACAAGTTTAAGAAGAAAATGACACAAGACAAAATTCTAGGTTAGGGAAGACTTTGTCTGTCTTTTCTTTTTTCAAAGAATAATGGTGGGCATCAAGCTGCTGCCATATTTAGATTCTATTAGATACTTTTTTTAAAGTGTTACAACAGTTTTAAATGTCAATATATAGAACAAGCCAGAAATTATATCCTTTCACTTTATTTAAAATTATAATGCAAATCCTAAAACTGATGTGGGGAATACAGAAGCTAAAAAGTGTGAAGACCGCTGGTTGAAGACGAGAGCAGGAAGTGCCTGGCCTAGTAATCAGTAATCTTCGCTGAATTTCATTGGCATCCAGTGTAAAACTAGAGTCAGGGAGACCAACAAGAGATTGCCGCTGTAGTTCATTCACTTTTGTTTTCTTTCTTTTTTGCTGTTTTTGTTTCTTCTTTCATTCACCTTTTAAAAAATTTTTTTACAAATTTATTTATTTTTAGAGAGTGAGGAAGGGAGGAAGAGAAAGAGGGAGAGGAACACCAATGTGTGGTTGCCTCCTACATGCCCCCTACTGGGGACCTGGCTGTCAACCCAGGCATGTGCCCTGACTGGGAACCGAACCGGGGACCCTTTTCTTCACAGGCCAGCACTCAACCCACTGAGCCACACCAGCCAGGGCTCATTCACTTTTACTATTTATTGATGGACTGGCCACCCTGTGCTGGAAAGTGTATGTACTACATATAATCCAGGGGTCAAATAGTAACCACAGCCTTGCCCTTGTGGACTTTACAGGCCTGGAGAGAGGCAATGAGGCCAGAACCAAGACAGAATCATCAATGGTGGAAGTGAGGGGAGAGATGTCAGCAATAGTGACATTTGCTGGCTTATTTGCATGTCTGTGTTTTTATCCCCTATAGTCTTTTTTAAAAAATAAGACTAACTTGCCCTGACCTGTGAGGCTCAGTTGGTTGGGCATCCTTCTGCAGAGCAAGAGGTCGCCAGTTGAATTCCTAGGATTCCTTGTTGGGGCACATGCCTGGGTTGTGGCTTCCATCCCCGGTCTGGGGTGTGAGCAAGAGGCAGCTGATAGATGTTTCTCTCTCACATCAATGTTTGTCTCCTTTTCTTTCTTTCTCCCTTCCTCTCTCTCTAAAAATAAATATATAGCATCTTTTTTTAAAAAGACACTAACTTGCTGAAAGTCTAAGTCTAAGTACTCAGTACTCAATTGTAGGACCTCCCTGAAACCAGGTGATTTTGTTACCCAGACCCCATCCACCATCAATTCTTTTTAGGTGTTTTTTTTTTAAATTAAAGGTGTATTATATTCTCATTTGAGAGAGAGAGGAAGGGGGAGAGAGATAAACACCGATCCACGCCCCAAAAGAGAATCAAGGCCTGATCGGGAATTGAACTGGTGACATTTGGTCATGGGACAAGGCTCTAACCATGCTGGCCAGGGCCACCACCAATTTTTAACATAGAAAAACAACTCTTGCTCATTTTAAGAATTCAAATAACACGGAAGTGTAAAGTGTGAAAGGTTAGCCCCTTTATGCCATCTAATCTGTTTTCCATAAAACAACCAGTTACAAATGGGACGAATTTTGTAGACCCCCAAGTGGGAGAGGACATGGAATGAGTCACACACACTCAGGGCAGTAAGGGATGTCGCTGCTGCACCCTGCGTGCCCCCAGCTCCCTCTGGCCCTGGGGCCCAGTGACCTTTGTGCACAGCCCCAGCAGGCAGAATCCCCTCCCCCCGGGGTTCTGCTTGCCCTAGTTCCCATCTATTTCAGTCCTTCTGGGGACTTGCACTTTTGAAAACCCTGCTGGTTAACCCAAATGAATCTCTCATTTGCCTAATTGGTAGGTCTTTTCAGCATCCCCTCCTCCTGCTAGCATGTCCCGCCTCAAGGCTTCACTGGCCTCCTGCAGTTCACAGGGAGGAAGGCAGGAAGGGTTGCCCCAGCGGCCCTGCATGGGAAGTGTTGGAGTTCTGATTCCATAGCTGCACCCTCCAAAGGAACGTCAGCCAATTCACTTCGCTCTTCGCTCACTTTCCCACCTCCGAGATGTTTGGCAGCTGTTGGCCCTGTGAGACTGACACAAATGTCCCGCTCACAGAATACACCACATTTTCATCCACTTGAACACTGACATTTTGATTCAGGAAAGTAAGGACTGGACACAACACTGATCTTCCACATCGTAGGTGCACAGAAAGCACGAATGACTGACTTACTGAAGGAATGAAGGAATGAAGGAATGGATGAATGAATGAATAACTACATGGTTTCTTTAACTTCTAGTTTTGTAAGATTGTCATTCTTTTAATATGCTTCCATTCCCTTCCTTGGTTCCAGTCCTCATAATTTTTTATCTGTACCCTTCCCCCAGCCCAGAAGGAGTATCAGCATTTTACCTGTTCTTGGCCTCTTCCATCACTCCCACATCACAGCCTGCCTGGGAGACCATCAGACTCATCTGTTCATGCTCTACATTCAACCACTCATTAATACATTCAGTGAACATGTACTGAGCATTTGCCATGTTCCAGAAAATGCTCTGGTCATTTGGGACACACCAGTAAACAAAAAGGACAAAACAAAGATGCCTGCTCTGGAAGAGCTCACTTGCAAATAAATACATTATATGATGTAACAAGATGAAAAGTAGACAGGAAGGAAGGAAGGAAGGAAGGAGAGTGTCCTATTGAGATGGAGGTGTAGATAAACCCAGCTCACTTCCTCACACAACCACATCAAAATTACAACTAAACTATAGAACACCATCACTCAGAACCATCAGAAATCGAGTTGAATGGAAGTCCAACAACTACAGAATTAAAGAAGCTACATCCATCCAGATTATTATGAGGGACAGAAATGCGAAACAGGTTGGTCCCATACCCATGTGTGATGGATAAAAATTCGGAAGGGATATCTTGGGAGTCAAGAGTCCCAGCCCCTGCCATGGCTGGTGTAGCTCAGTGGATTGAGCGCGGGCTGGGAACCAGACGGTCCCGGTTCAATTCCCCGTCAGGGCACATGCCTGGGTTGCGGGCCGGGTCCCCAGTGAGGACCATGTGAGAGGCAACCACACATTGCTGTTTCTCTCCCTCTCTGTCTCCCTCCCTTCCCCTCTCTCTAAAATAAATAAAATTTAAAAAAAAAGAGTCCCAGCCCCATACCAGGCCTCCACCCCAGGATTCCAGTGCCAGGAAGACAAGTCCCCATAACTTCTGGCTGCAAAAACTAGCAGGGATTGAGTCAATGGAAGAAACTTCAGGAGTCCCAAGCAGTTCCTCTTAAAGAACCCACACATAGGGGGAGGGGAGGGGACAGGATGCAGACAACTGTAATTGAACAACAATAAAGTAATTTAAAAAAAAAAGAAGAACCTACACACAGACTCACCTACTTAGACTTACTCCCTCTGAGCTCCAACACTGGGGTAGCAGCTTGAAAGGCACCGGTAGCATACAGGAAAGAACTGAAGCAACTGGCATAAAGGTGAGAGCTGGGAGACAGCTTTCTCCCAGACAGAAAGGTAGGCAGAGGCCATTGTTCCTTTTCTGAACCCTCTCTGCATAGTTCCAAAGAACCAGCAGGTGGGTGTCATATATGAGACTCCACCAACCTGGCTAACACTGTTTGCCCTGCCCTGGAGATCCCATGAGGCTCTGCCACACCCAACTTATGGGCTCACCCAAGCTGTTAACCATGGCTTTTCCATATGAAAGGTTGGTCTTGGTTCATGCTTCACAACTTCTCTCAAATTCTCTCAAACAAGCACCAGGCAGCCTCAGTGAGCCCCCAGCCTCTGTACCGTTTGCTAAATGGCCCCAGGCCTGGCACTAACAGCAGCTGGCCTAGATTCACAGCTTGGCTTCACCTGGGAATCTCCAAGCCCAACACAAGTAGCTGCCACCTGCACACTGCTTTGTAATTCATGTAGGGTTGTCCTAGACAGAACACAGGTTGGGGCTGACCTTGGCCTGTACCACCTGGGAAACCCCAGAGCCTGTGCACCCAGTGGACAGCTATAGACCATATCAGACCACCACCACCCAGTCCCTGCACAGCTAATCCTCCATGGAGGGCAAAGGTTGGTGGCCAGTGGTCACAGCCGGTCCTTGCAATCGACTGGTCTGGGTTAATCTCTCCCATTGATCTGCCAATGGCAATCAAGTCTCAAAGACAAGAGGTGGGTGTACTCAGCCCACACAAAGGGTGCCCTTGCGTACCTAGCTTGGGTGACAGGGGTGGCTGTGCCACTAGACTCTACAGGACACCTACTACATTAGGCCATGCCACCAAGACAGGGAGTCATAGCAGCTCTACCTAATACATAGAAACAAACACAGGAAAGCTGCCAAAATCAGGAGACAAAGAAATGTGGCCCAAATGCAAGAGCAGATCAAAACTTCCAAAAAGAATGAAACAAAATGGAGATAAGCAATCTATCAGATGCAGAGTTCAAAAACACTGGTTATATGGATGCTCAAGGACCTTAGTGAGGACCTCAACAGCATAAAAATAAATCCAGTCAGAAATGAAGCATACATTAATTAAAATAAAGAACAATTCACAGAGAAATAACAATAGAGTGGATGAAGCTGCGAATCAAATAAATGATTTGGAACCTAAGGAAGAAAAAAACAACCAATCAGAACAAAAAGAAGAGCCCTGGCTGGTATAGCTCAGTGGACTGAATGCTGGCCTGTGAACTGGAAGGTTGCAGGTTTGATTCCTGGTCAGGGCACTTGCCTGGGTTGTAGGCCAGGTTCCCAGCTGGGGGTGTATGAATGGCAACCAATCGATGTTTGTCTCACATGTGCTTCTCTCCCTCTCTTTCTCCTTCCCTTCCACTCTCTCTAGAAATAAATAAAATATTTCAATAAAAAAAAAGAACAACAAGAGAAAGAAGAATCCAAAAATATGAGAATAGTGTAAGGACCCTGTGGGACAACTTCAAGTGTTCCAAGATTCACATCATAGGGCTGCCTGAAGGAGAAAAGAAAGAACAAGAAATTGGAAATATATTTGAAAAATAATGAAAGAAAACTTCCCTAATTCGATGAAGGAAATAGACATGCAAGTCCAGGAAGCACAGAGAATCCTAAACAAGATGGATGCAAAGAGGCCCACTCCAAGACACATCATAATTAAAATGTCAAAAGTTAAAGATAAAGAGAGAATCTTAAAAGCAGCAAGAGAAAAGCAGTTAGTTACCTACAAAGGAGTGACCATAAGGCTGTCAACTGATTTCTCAAAAGAACTTTGCAGGCTAGAAGAGACTGGCAAGAAATATTCAAAGTCATGAAAAGTCGGGACCTACAGCCAAGATTGCTCTACCTCGCAAAGCTATGGTTTAGAATTGAAGGGCAGATAAAGAGCTTCCCAGATGAGAAAAAACTAAAGGAGTTCATCACGATCAAACTATTATTATATGAAATGTTAAAGGGATTTATTTAAGAAAAAGAAAATCAAAACTATGAATAATAAAATGTCAATAAATACATGTCTATCAGTGATTGAATCTGAAAAACAAACTAAGCAAGTAAGATGAACAGAGATAGAATCATGGATACAGAGAGCGTTTTGATGGTTGCCAGATGGGACGGAGTATGGGGGAATGGATGAAGAGGTGAGGGGATTAAGAAGTTCCAATAGGTAGTTATAGAATAGCCATCGGGATATAAAGTACAGTATAGGAAATGGAGTAGCCAAGGAACTTGTATGTGGGACCAATGGACATGAATAAAGGTGTGGGGATGGCATGAGGGAGAGGGGAATGTTGGGTGGAGGGGGGCAAAGAGAGAAAATTGGGACAGCCATAATAGCATAATCAATAAAATATAATTTTTAAAGATTATTTGTTTATTTATTTTTAGAGAGAAGGGAAGGGAAGGAGAAAGAGAGAGAGAGAAACATTGATGTGTGGTTGCCTCTTGCACATGCCAGGGGACCTGGCCTGCAACCCCGGCATGGGCCCTAAATGGGAATCAAACCAGTGATCCTTTGGTTCACAGGCCTGCGCTCAGTCCACTGAGCTACACCAGCCAGGGCAATAAAATAAAATTTAAAAAATGAAAGAGAAAGGTGGAGCACAGAAAGCAGGATCAGAGTGCAGGGTGAAGGTGTCGTATGTTAAAAAGAGTGCTCAGGAGCAGTCTCACTGAGAAAGTGAGGCTTAAGGAAAATCTTAAGAAGGTGATGGAATGTGACGAGGAGAATAGCTGAGAGAAGGGTATTCTAAGCAGAGGGCACTGGGGCAGGAGTGTGTCCGACACGTTGGAAGAACAGCAAGGAGAGCCGTGTTGCTGGAGCAAAGTGAACCATGAAGAGAACAGAAAAGGGCAAAGGTGAAGGCCCTGGGTCAGATCACCTAGGCCCTTGTGGGTTAGCATAAGGATTTTGACTTTTACTCTGAGTGAAACAGCACACAGTAGGAAGGTTTCAAGCAGAGACACTTACTCTGACCTGTTTGAAAAGAATCCCCCTTGCGCCCTGGCTGGTGTGGCTCGGTTGGTTGGGCGTTGTGTCTCAAAGTGAACGGTCACCAGTTCCATTCCCAGTCAGGACACATGCCTGACTTGCGGGTTTGGTCCCCTAGTTGGGGCACATGCGAGAAGCAACTGATCAATATTTCCCTCTCACATCGATATCTCTCTCTTTCTCCCTCTCTTCCCCTCTCATAAATAAATAAAAAAATTTTTAGAAAAAAGAATCCCTCTTGCTCCCGTGTTAAGAAATAGGCTGGTGGGGTGGGGTTGGGTGGAGGTGGGGTGTGGGGTGTAGAAGCAGAGGCAATTTGGAGGCTATTGCAGTAACCCAGGCAAGAAAGAACTCATAGCGGTTCTGACCAGGGTGGTAGCGGTGGAGGTGGTGAGAAGTGTTTGGATTAGATTCTGGATTTATTTTGAAGGCAGAGCTAACAGGATTTCCTGACTGAATGTGGAAGTGAGAGAAAAGTGAAGTGTGGTTGCCAGTCTGAGCGATGGAAGGATGGCACTGTCGTCAGCTGAGATGGGGAGGCTGTGGGTGCAGCAGGTGAAGGGGAAGATCAGATGTTGGGGTTTGGACACACCCCCCAATCTTGGGTTGGCTTTTAAGCATCTACGTGGAGATGTCAAGTAGGCCTCTGGATAAATGATCGGGGAGAGAATTCTGGGCTGGATCTCATGCGTTCCCCTGCTTTAAATATCAGGTGCTCACTGACATCTCCAAAATTGGTCTGACTTCTCCACTAAGCTGCAGCCTCTTGTATTTAACTGCCTGCTTGACTTACTCACTTAGCTTTCTCATGGACATCTCAAACTTAGCATGTCTAAGCTAAATCCCTAATTCCCTGTCTCCCTCTACAAAACACAAATAAAGGAACACACTACAACAAAACTGAAAAACTCTATGGCGATTTCATTCTTCCTAAACCTTTAAGTCATCGTTGACTTTTCCTTTCAAATTTCACATTTAAACCATCAACAAATCCTGTTGCAACCATCCCACCCTATCCTCACCAGCTTCACCACTGCACCCGGGTCCAAAGAACCACACCATCACTTACCTGGGTTATTATAAAAGCCTCTGCACTCTGACAGTCTGCTCCCCACACGACTGAATTGATTCTTTTAAAAGGTAAGTCAGAGCATCTCATTGCTCTGCTCAAAACCCTCTCATCGCCCCTGATCTCAGAGTAAAATTCTGTAGGCCCCACAGGATGTGGCTCCTCACCATGTTCAACCCACCTCTCTACCTGCATCCGCCTTCACGCTTCCTCACTCATTTCACTCCTGTCGCACTGGCCTCCGCTAACATGGCAAGCACACACAAGGCCTCAGGACCTTCGCACTTGTGTTCCTCTGTCTAGAAAGCCTTTTCCCAGGTTTGCAAAAATGTTGCTTCTTCACTTTCTTCATGTCTCTGCTCAAATGTCACCTTATCAAAAAGATGTTCCCTGACTACTCTACAAAAAACAAAAGAGTACACTCAATCTCCCCTGCCTGGCTTTGTGTCTCTCTGTCGCACTTGTCATTGTTTGTCTCCCCTAACTGGACTATAAGCTCCGTAGCAGCAGCGACTTTGTTCCATTCACTCCTGTATTCTCAGTGCTCGGACCAGTGTCCGTCCTGTGTAGACATTCATTAAATACGTGCTGGATGGACAAATGAATAGGATGTGGCTTTTCTGGAGCTTAAAGGTTTATCATGACAACAAACATTGGCCAGAGAACAGAGACCTCAGCATGAACTCTCTGAATACAAGTTCATGGTAATAACATCACGCGCGCACACACACACACACACACACACTACACCAATAACCTGAAATCTCTGACACTGAACAGCAAAGGGAAATGATGAAGTATGCCTTTAGGGTGGAAAAGCATGCATTCATTAAAAACTAATTATGAGCCCTGGCTGGTGTAGCTCAGTGGATTGAGCACAGGCCTGCCAACCAAGGGGTTGCCAGTTCGATTTCCAGTCAGGGCACATGCCTGGATTGCAGGCCAGGTCCCCAGTAGGGGACACATGGGAGGCAACCGCACATTGATATTTCTCTCCCTTTCTCCTTCCCTCCTTCCCCTTCTCTCTAAAAATAAATAAATAAAATATTTTTTTAAAAACCGTAATTATGAATACAGCAAAATGTTTATAGTATGTTAAGAAAAAGTAGAATATTGTAAAGCAGAATAGTTTTTTAATATATAATCATTGTACTGCTATAATCACAGCCACGCAAAATGTGGTTATATTTAGCAAAATGTTTTTATATACTAAATGACAGCTGATATTAGAAACAAAATTAGTTACTGAGTTAGGCTTATTAGTGGGGTTATGTGTGGTTTTGTATTTTTTTCTTCACAATTAAAAAAAAAATCTTGTATTCTTTTTTTCCATAAAAGGAACATGTTTTAACTCCATGGGCACATTGGCTGATGAAAATCCCAGCCCAGTGAGGTCAGCACCCAAGTGCCCCAGAGACTCCCATGGGGCGCAGAGGGTTCCTGGGCCAGGCCCGTGCACTAACTGAGTGGTAAGTGAGGCATAGAGCGTTTGCATGACTAACCCCAGAGAAAAAAAACCCACCGGAGGTTATTTTTATTTAAGCTCAGAGAAATGCAGAAGTAAATCTTACTTGAGGCTGACTTGGCTTTAAACTGAAACCAACGGTACAAAGTGGAGTTTTTGTGAGGGGCCAGGAGGAGGAGAGGGAGTCTGCAGGGAGGGGGAGCCACGGGTAGGCTCTCCCGACACTCACAGGAGAACCAAGCTCTTCCACGGGGTCCGGTTCACGGCCTCGGTTTCTCAGCGGGCCCTCGGTATTAGCGCGAAGGGTTCTGAAGCCATAAACCATTGAGCATTGACAGGCCAGCATTTCTTAACCAATCTGTTATAAACTCTTCGGTCATCATAAAAGCTATGGGACTTCATCCTAGCAAAATGCACATCAACTCAAATTTTGAAACAATTTCAGGGTTTTCATGGACCCCTGAATTTTAGACCCTTCTACTTGTCCCTGTACTCACCTCAAGAATCTGTTGGGCTTGATTAAATACCATGGCTTACATACCATGCGTACAACATGTACGCTATTTTTCAAGTCTGTTGATTGGATTGTGATGAATGGATACAAATTCATCTAAAAGAAATACTGAATTCAGAGACTTGTTGGTATTATGTATGTTCTCCAGAGAAACAGTAAACGCCTGTGCAGGTTCGGGAGCATGTTAAGTGGGGCATCCTATCGCTGGGGTCCCCTATTCCCGCAGCAAGGCTGTCTCCCAGTGTCTCTTCCAAGAGAAGTGGCGGCCAATCCTCCACCCCAGGTCCCAGGCATTGCTGGGCGCAGGGCTCTTGGAGGATCCTAGGCCCTGGGGGAACCGACCGTGCTTTTCGGGGGTTTTCTCACGGAAATGCTGCAGCCACTAGCTGGCTCACATGTGTTTAATGTAGTCTCCATTTATGACCTGGCTTTCCGGACGTAGACTGTCAGCGCGTGTCCAAAGATTTACCAATGCGGGCTGGGTGCAAGACGCAGTCATTGGGGTCGCTCCGGGTGAGCGTCTCTGGATGGAGTCCCTAGGGGCCCGGGCGTGGGCGGCCGTCACCTGGCAGTGCAACGCGAAGAATGTCCTGCCCTCGAGCTCCCTCTCCTGGGCGCTCCTGGGAGCTTAGCCCCCGCCTGGGGAGCGCGGCCCCCTCCGCTCCAGGGGCGCTCAGGGTGCGGAGGCCGCCGCAGCGCCTGGGGCTTCGGCTTCCGACTCACAGGTTGGGCGGCGCGAGGCCCCAGGCTGTGTGGTGCCTGGACACGCTCGGCACCGCGAATCGCAGCTTAATGGGGAGATAGACAGTGAAGGGGCAGATGCATAACCCACCCTTCCATCCCCCATCACTGGCCGCCCCAGGACAGCTCTCCACTCATCCCTGAGATGCTCAGACCTGATTTCCACTTTGGCAACCGAACCCGGTTGGTTCTAGGCGCCCCGGGCAGGCTCAGTACGGGGTCCATTAGACAACAGTATCTGGCACAGACAAAGTAGGTCTGCGTACATCTGTTGAATAAATAAAATATTTTATTTTTCATATTTAAATGCTCCAACATTTCCAACAGTGGGTACAGTCAGAAATGTGCTTGGAAGGATGGAGGGCAGCCGGGGAAGTGAGCAGCTTCCGGCCCAGCGAGCAGCTTCTGAATGAGCTGGAAGGCCAGCGCCCTTTCCGGGCTCAGCGCCTCTGTGGTTCCGCGGAATTCTGTGCAGACGGTCAACACCTCCGGCCGCGGGCCCTGGGGTCAGAGAAGTGGAAAGGCACGAGGGGAGAGCCCACAAGGGACAGTCCCCACCAGACTGCTGGGTACAGGCCAGGCCCCACTAAGTACTAGAGAGATGGGATCCGGGAAGCTCGAGGTCCCACGAGATGTAGACAGAAGGAGGCCGGTCAAAGGGGCCTCGAATCCTCCCACGGGGACAGTGCGACACATTCACCCAGGCCCAGAAAAGGAGAGCGCCCCCGGGGGCTCTGCCCCACGCTGCGGGACAGCGGCCATCTGCCTGCAGGGGGCGAAATGTTCCCTTCCTCGGTCTGGGCCAGGCCTGAGATCACAGCCCAAAATAGAAGCAGAGATCAACGGAAAGGAACGAGACTGAGCGAACACACCTATACCGATAATCCTGACGAGACACACAGTAAAGCAGCATCGGCCCCCCACCCCCGCAGCAGTGAGAAGGAGTACTCAGTAAGGCATGCTCAGTTAAATGAATGAAAATTTGGAGGAAAAAAGAAAATTCCACATTATACTTCACGATAAACTCCAAGTGGATTAAAATGCTAAATATGTTAAAGAACAGTCATAGAAACTCTGTATAAAGAGGACAGTTTTATATTTACGGCTAAGTGTCAGCTTTGAAACAATAGAAGAAACTGCAGAGGAAGGCTAACATTCAAAAATATAAAAACTGGACAGGATTTTTAAAAGGCAAAAGCGTAGGAAATAAGTTTGCACAAAATACAAGCAGAAAATACCTCATATGTATAAATTATAAATTCTTGTCTAACTATATAAAAACAACCAAGATACCAGTAGCTAAATAGACAAAAAAAGGTAAGTGCATAATTCACAAGGAGAAATAAAATTAGTATACAAGTGCATGGGAAATGTTCATTGTCCTTGACAATTTTTAAACTTAAGTTTGACATAGCACCTTATATGTACTAAAGTAGCAAAAATGTTTTAGAATTGTAACGCATGATGTTAGCGAAGTAGGAAAATAAGAGTCGCCACAGCTTTATACAATTCTTTTGAACAGCAACATGGTGACCATTCTTTCAGCAAGTAGCTGTCGAGGAGTTCACTGCAATGGAGAGGAACAGACAATATACATGGTATACGGTGGTGATGGTGCTAAGAGGAAAAATAGAGCAGCAAGGGATGGGACGTGCTCTTTGAATTTGGTTAGGGTAGGCCTCTGTGATAAAATAACATCTGAGCAGAAAGATGTGAAAGAAGTAAGGGAGCAAATTCTGTTCATATCTGTGGGAAAAGCACTCCAGGGAAAGAGGAACAGAAATACAATGGCCTTAAAGTAAGAGCACATCACATCCCTTGCTGCTCTAATTTTCCCCAAATGGCAGGAGAATGCCATTTAAATGTGTTTTTTTTAACCAGGCATGAAGTATTTAAATATTTTAAAAAATTGATTTACTTTATATACATATTAAAACAATGATGAAATCATTAAGCTAAAGTGATACAGTCAAATATCTGTTATTTTGTCATCACTAAACTAACAAAACGTTAGCGATGTTGCAACAAGATTGCTGCACCCCAGCCTCTTCTCAGCACTGGCCTCGGGGGGACGGAAAATGCTACACTTCCTCGCTTTCAGCCCACTCAGTCCTTTACTGCATAAAAGATCTCGCCCTGGGCTGGTGGTGGCTCCGTTGGTAGGAGCATCGACCCAGTAACGTAAGGGTTACAGGTTCAGTTTTGGTCAGTTTTGGTCAGAGCACATACCTGGGTTGCCAGTCCAATCCCAGGTCTCGGTGAGTACAATTCCCCCAGTCCGGGCACCTATGGGAGGCAACCAATTGACGCTTCTCTCTCCTGTCGATGTTTCTCTCTCCCTTCTCTCTCTAAAGGCAATGAAAAAAATGTCCTTGGATGAAAATTTAAAAAGTAAAAATAAGAAAGGATCTAAATATATGCCTTAAAGCACTGCCACAGTTCAGGGAAAGTGTCTTCAAAGCAGAAGCAAAAAGAAGTATTGAGTGGGTTTACCCAGTTGTGGCTTTGAAAATCATCACTATCCTAATGATTCTAAAACGGATCCCTAACAGGACCTCTGCCCTGAACTCCAGACTCTGTCCTCTTGATCTCTCAAACTAGATGTCATATTTAAATGTCCCAAACTGTCCACCTGTTCTCCATCCCTCCTCCCCCCAAACACGTACACACACCCACTCACCCACAAAGTAGTTTCTCTAACAGTCTTTTTTTTTTTTTTTTTTTTTTTTTTTTTTAGAGAGAGAGGGGAAGGAGAAAGAGAGGGAGAGAAACAGCAATGTGTGGTTGCCTCTCACATGGCCCTCACTGGGGACCTGGCCTGCAACCCAGGCATGTGCCCCCACTGGGAATCGAACCAGGACCTCTTGGTTCCCAGCCCGCACTCAATCCACTGAGCTACACCAGCCAGGCTTGTTAACTTTCATCTCAGTTAACAAGTCAATTCTTTCATTGGCTCAGCCCCAAAACTTGGAGTCATCTTTGACTCCTCTCTTGCCTTTAAAAGCTGTCGGGTCGTGTCAGTCCCCTGCTTAGAGTCCCCTCCCTGCGTCTCCCCATCAATCAGCCAGAGAACCTGAAGAGCTCACTCTGCCCTACCGGCCCCATCACCTGTCTGACCTTTCTCCTACTACTCTCCCCTTCCATCACTCCGCGCTGTCACCCCAGCATCCCTGCTGCTCCTCAGGCACCCCAGGCGCATGCACACAGGCCTTTGGACTTGTTTCCTGGGCCAGGAATGTTCTCCCCTCTTACTCACATGTGGCCCTTGCCTTGCTCCCTTCAGGTCTTTACTCAAAAGCCAACACAAGTTTCTCAAAGAGTCAAACGCACAAAAACTCCATGCTTTGGATTTTCCACTTTATCTAAAGAGATGTATACGTCTTACTTGTTCGCTTTGTGCAGTATTTGTGTCTCCCCATTAGACGGTAAGCCCCCGAGGCCAGGGGTGGTTGTCTGTGTTGTTCACTGATGTGCCGAGAACGGTGTCTGCCACATGGTAGGTCCTTGATCAACATTCACTGAATACAAGAAAGGAAGGAAGGAAAACAGACAACAATATGGTAAAGAGCAGAGACAGGAGGAAACGTTCTAATCAACAGAAATCTGACTTAGGGAGATTACTAAGAAGACAGGTGGAGAGTGCAAAAGATTTTACAAAATATAAAATGTCTGGGTCACCAAGATAGAGGTTGGAGGCCAAGCATTCTTTGACAAAGAAGACTGGTTCTCTCCCTGGCTCTCAGTTCACCTCCAGCTCCACCTTCAGAGCCACAGCCCCCCGGGGGGAGGAGGGGGCAAGCAGAAGCCACACGGTGCCCTGCCCCGCAGACACACCTGGGAGCTGATGGGACAAAGGGAGGCCTAAGATATGTTTCTCTCGGTTGGGATGCTCTCAGGTAAGGAAAGGTAACATAACACAACTCAAATCAGCTTAAATATCATAAGGCCTTTAGTGTCTCAGAAAAAGAAAAGTCCAGAAGCAGTGAGGACTTGCCTAGTGGTTGACCCAGAAGGTCTCAACTTCTTCAGCGGCTTTATTTCTCTGAATTCTCTCGGCTCAGCCCCGCTCTGTGTTGGCCTCGTCTCTAGGCTGTTTCCCCACGTGGGCAGAAAGGGCTGCGGGTTTTTTTGATTGTACATCTTTACATGGCACCTTCTATACGGATTCTTGGGCTCCAATCTGGCTGTCCTGCGCCCACCCCAAAGCAACCCCTGTGGCCAGAGAAAAGTCGATATGCAGAGGCCAGAGCTGGATTAGCCCTTTCCTTGAAACAGGCACTGGGCCAGTGATGGGGTTTCTCTAACTGGTTTAAGACACCGCTGAGGCTGGAAATGAAGTCAATTCACCTTAAAGCACGTGGCTCCTCCATGGAGAAGAGAAGGTAGCATGGGTAGCCACAGGATCTACGGCAAAATCACATCCACCCAGGTCCCGCAGAGGCTCCCAAACAATACCTCCAAATTTGTGTTGGGAACCTGGTGCAAAGCCCCAAACTGCACGCTGGGCTGGTGACATGGCGTAGGGCCTGTGTCTGCACAGCACGGAGGCCATTTCAACCATGGTCTCCTTTGTCCCTGGTCAACCAGGCCCACGGTGTCCGCCTGCTGCTCTGTCCAGTTACCTGGCCCTTCCTATACTCTCAGACTGATATCGCTCTTTGTTCTTCCTGCCACTACTCCCAGCCTTCTGAGCCTGTATCACCTGGACCCTTTGGTCGCCCACAGAAAGGAGCTCCCTCCACTTCTGCCTTAACTGGCTGCGTGCGGACATGGCTTCCCTTGCTGATCTCTTGAGAGACACTGTAACAGGGTGCAGCCAAGAAGTGGGCCCAAATAGGGATTTGTAATGGGGTCCAGAACTCAAGGTGTCCAGGAAATATTAGAAAAATATATATAGGATGTCCTCACCCCCACAAGTCTGAACTGGGGGGGATGGGACTCCTGGAGCAGGGCCATGCAGAGCTGTTTTGTATGGCAGCAGCTTTGCAGCTAACCTCTGGCATGGTCATTTAACATATCTATAACCTTTAACTGGTTTCATAGATATGTTAAATAGCTGTGGCCATGGTTTGAGCCAGGGGGATGGAAGTGACTGGGACACACAAGATGTAACTGGGAAAGGAGGAATGCACCGCTTTTGGCGAGAGGGGAGACCCCCGCGGCTTTGGGGCTCCCTTTGCCACGCAGCTTAGGAAGCTGGGAAGCAAGATGTAGCAGCGATGCAGAGCTCTTAGCAGTTCGGAAGAATGCAGGAGAGATGCTGCGGGAAGGGGTCTGGACCATGAGGCTTAGGAGGAGTGGGGACCCCTCGGCCTGAGAGACAGAGAGAGGACCACGTGGCTTTGGGTGGCTCCCTTTGCCACGCAGCCTAGGAAGCAGGAGAGACTTTGCCCAGAAGAAAAGGGGTGAAAGGACTCTTGCTGGTGGGCCATGAGAAGGTGCCACACAGTTTTGGATTAACTAGAGATCGTGGGGGCAACACAGTGGATGGTGTCGGAACTGAGGATCTGCCTGAATCACGGGCTTCTACTTCTTTTCCTGAGATACGGTACCCTGGACTAGGCAAAGGGGAGAAGGAAGGACTGTGTGTGTTTGTGGGTGTTCTAGAGAACTCTAGTATTTTAAAGGAGACCTTAAGTCATTACTCCAAGCCTGTATAACTTGTAAATAAACAATTCCTTTCCTTTTCACCAGTCTCTGGCATCGAGAGACGTCTTTCCTTTGGTGGCGAGCATAACGAACCTGGTGCGGGGTTGGTATCATTGGGTGTCCCCACCCTGCTCTGTAACACCACCAGCTCATCCCCATAGCCCAGCTACCATGGGACAAGGAGGAAGGCGGTCAGCACCCGTTCACCTCTCTTCGCCTCTTCTGGGCCATCACTCTTCTTTGAGGCTCCCTTCCTTGGCACGGCCATCTACCCACCTCCCAACATTCACTAAGGACTTGGGCTCCTGACTCACAGGCTCCGGGGGAAGTGGTGCCATCATCCTGGATGATTCAGTGTCTCTGCGGAGAGCACATTCTACATGTTAATCTTTAAGTCTCTGACTCCCTAGTCTCCAGGGACCTTTGCTCTTCTTCCCACTGGGGCCTCTCATCCCTTTGGCCACACTCTGAGCCTTTCTGTCAGCACCTAGGAGCGCTACACTCTGACAAAATCCATTCTCCAGACACGACCACCTGCTCTGGCAGCTCTCCCTTCCCTACCTCGCCTCCTCCTTTGTCTCCTCATCCTTCCGTCTTCTTGTCATCACGTACTGCGGAGCCCTGGTGGCAGAAATTCTGGTCTCCTCTGGACTGGCACCGGGATCTCCAGTTCCAGTCTCCTGACAGCTGGGTTCTCTCTCCACTACAGCACAGAAGTCGCTCTTTCCACTGTCACTGGAGCGTTCCATGTTGTAAACTACAGGGACCCTTGAGTCCTTGCCTTATTAGTCTTCTCTACATTGACCACTCCCTCATTCTTGAAATTCTCTTTCCCTAGGGCTACCAAGACGCAACACTCTCCTTTTTTCTCTCTCCTTGGATACTCTTTCTCCATTTTCCTCACTAATTCCTTCCTACTCCCGCCCTGCCCAAGTCTACGCCATCAATAGTGCTGTTCCCAGGGTTCTGCCCTGGGTTTATTTCTCTCATTTTACAAGTTCTTTTCAGCTTATCTAGCTCACACTTAAGGTTTCAATAACGACTCAAATGACAGCGGTGCACAAACCTAACCCTTGGGCATTGATATATAGCAGATAACCCACTGGATATCCCACCAGCATGCCCCTCAGGGACTGAAACGCAGCATGCCCAAAATCAAACTCCATTCTGTAACCCGAACGCCCCTTCTCTCCACTAAAACGCTGTACACCCTGGGCAAAGTATCCGAGACCATGCGAAGACCAGCAGATACTGCCTCTCCTCTGGACAGAAAAGGAAACGAGCAGTACTTATTATTACAAATTTAAGATGCATTAAATTGTCCCAAACATTCTTTTCATTCAGCAAGTTGGTAAACGTAAAAACATTTATGATGCTATTTGGCCTTAAAGCCCTGAGTTGCTTCGCTGTGAATTCTCCTACAGAAGGTTTCAGGAGGAAATGCTGGGCCTTGGTCAGCTGCTCATTTGGGGCTGGCAGTCTGGAGCTGAGTCCAGGTAAGCGGGTGTAGTGCATATGTCTGCATATTCAGAAATGAGTTCTGCTTTAGTGCAGATATTAAGCTTTCTTTGAGAAGAGGCTAGGTCACATGCAAAGCTAATAATTGATGTCTTCCCCCTGGTTGGGTAGGTCAGTTGGTTAGTGTCACTGCAACTCACCAGGGTGGGGGTTCAGTCCCTGGTCAGGGCTCATACAGGAAGAAACTGATTAATGTATGAGTGAATGGGTGGAGCAGCAAATCAATGTTTCTCTTCTCTTTCTTCCTCTATCATTCTCCCTCCCTCTCTCTCTAAAATCATTGGGAAAAAAATTAAAAATAAAAATATAAATATTGATGTCCTCTGAGGATAGTCCAGGAAAGTCCTAGGTTTCTGGGTCTCATATCATCTCCTGACCCACAGTTCTCCAAGGCAGGTGCCATGTCTTACATAAATGGAGTTTTGTAGAAAGGCAGATGCCAGCTCTGGCAAAGGAGTTTCTAAAGCTGGCTGGGGGCAGAACAGTCCCTAATGACCCAGCTCCTCTTGGGTACCACTGTGACTGAGGAATGCAGAATAATCTGAGGCCTGAGGATGAACAGAGCTTTGGATAACATTAATTTAACCTACTCAGTTCATCATCTGTGTAAGTGAGATCTTTTTAATTAAAAAAATTTTTAATTTATTTTTAGACAGAGGGGAAGGGAGGAAGAAAGAGCGGGAAAAATCAATGTGTGGTTGCCTCTTGTGCGCCCCACACTGGGGACCTGGCCTGCAACCCAGGCATGTGCCCTGACTGGGAATCCAACTGGTGACCCTTTGGTTCACAGGCCGGCACTCAATCCACTGAGTCACAGCAGCCAGGGCTACTTTTTATTTTTTCTGATTACAAAATAAAGACTTGTGTAAAATGTAGAAAGTTCAGAAAGTAGAAAATATCCCATAATCCCACCACTCAAATGATAGCCATTGCTAGCCTTCCTTCTGTTTATTTAATGCTTAAAAAAAACCTTTATGTACAACTTTGCTTACTAACTTTTCCACTTTAACATTTTTTTTTTAAGATTTTATTTATTTATTTTCAGAGAGAGGAGAAGGAAGGGAGAAAGAACAATGTATGGTTGCCTCTCACATGGCCCTCACTGGGGACCTGGCCCGCAACCCAGGCATGTGCCCCAACTGGGAATCGAACCAGGACCCTCTGGTTCCCAGCCCGCGCTCAATCCACTGAGCTACACCAGCCGGGCCACTTTAACATTTTAACACGTGTATTTCCCCAAGTCATAAAAGTTCCTACAACAGTTTTAAGTAGCTATACAGTGTACTCTGAAAACTTTTTAACCCTCACTCAGAAAGAAGGCAGTGGAGTGTGACGGCGTTTCAGTTCAGGGGACTCAGTTCCAGCTCCAGATGAGAGGCCATCGGACTCGGATTCTCCTCCCCCATCTCCTGCGCCCCCCCACACTTCCCAGCTTGTCTCACCCACACTCATTCTCCCTCTGCTCCAGGCTCAGAGGCCTTGCTATGAATTTGGCTAGTGGCTCTGCCAAACACTTTAGGTTTGAATCCTGACACTTTGTAGCTATGTAGTCTGTGAAACTTGTCTTATCTATCATGTGCAAAGTGGGGATTTTGTCACAGTTCTCAACAGGATTAAATTACATTATGTAAAACACTTAGCACATAATAGGTGATCAATAAGTGATAGTAAACACACAGATTTTCCCTCATTACACAGCCCTCTCCTCCCTCGCTCCTTTTCAGCCATGCTCCTTGAAAATGATTTATACTTGCTGTCTCTATTTGCTCATCTCCTGTTTATACCCCCACTCAGTGTAACCTGGCTTTTCCTCTCCTACTGAGGTTGCTCACCAAAGATCTCCCAATGCCTTCATGGAGCTTTGAGTCAATTCTTAATCTTTTTTTACATATAGACAGTTAATTTCTCCTTCAAACTCCTCTTGGTCTCCATGTGGTCATTCTTCCCAGTCTTCCTCACTCCTTCTTACTCTCCTTTGCTGCCTATACTCTCTTCTTTAATGGATCCCTGTCCTCAACTTTTCGGACTGAAGTCAGAACTCTGCCTCTCCTACTTGTCATGCTGAGTTCCTGAGTCATTCAACTCATCCGAGCCTCTGTAGTCTCAGCTGTGAAAAGGTGACTCCCCTCCTGGTTGAGCATCCTAAATGGAGTTACCATGCACTGAACCGGGGTTTCTCATTAGCGTGATGGATTGGTAGTGAGCATAAGTTGGAATTTCAGGCTGGAAACTCATTTCATAGCATAAGAATGTCAAAATTCAAAACAAATAAAATATATTTCAAAATATTTATTAACCATATAAAACTAAACAATATGAATTATGATAGAAATAGTCCTTTGAGGTATTT